>WBZZ01000999.1:32500-65000 GCA_019918135.1 Paulinella micropora | reverse complement strand
GTTTGTATGTATTCAAGTAATCTATGTAGGCTTTGATGTCGGGCACAGCGCGGTGCAGAGCGAGACTCGCTCCTTCACTGTCTATGATGACGAGAGCCTTGGCTTCTCTCTTTGCGACTCCCCGGGACTTGAAGACACCGATGGGGGTACGTGCATGTATGTATGTATGTATGTATGTATTCTTGTATTTTTATATGTATAGACATGTATGACATTGCTATGGCGTCCGGTCTGCGCGCCCTATTACTCAAATGCAGGTAGCCCTCTGCCCTATCTATCTATCTATCTATCTATCTATCTATCTGTCTATCTATCTATCTATCTATCCAGGTCGGCACGTTTCGTGGTTTTGTTTGAGAAGGGCAGCCATGCCGGCAAAGGTATACATCTACATAGACATAGACATAGAAATATACACATGCACATACGTATGAATTGTACGTCGTAGGAAAGCTGATCAAAAGTCCAGTCCGCGTTCTCTCCAAGCTGTTTGAGGACTTGGAACTGCCTCTTCGTTCCTTTGCCTTCTTTGTCACCAAGGTTGAGCGACTAGACGAGGGAGTCCCTGACGAGTTCTGGTCCGTGTTAGAAGACATTGCCCACTCAGACAATTACAACAAGGTAGAAAAGCAGTTTGTGGAAAGGATTTTCAAGTTCGCTGAGCATGTGGAAGAAAGCGCCGAGCTGAAAGAGATTGTTTTGCAGCCTACGGGGCTTGAGCGCGGCGTCTATCTGGGCCTGATCGAGAAGTTGGACAAGCTGTCTTGCAGCAAGGAGCAAGTGAAGCTGCCCCTGACCAACGAACAGAGAACAAGGCATGCACACACATACGTGTGCACACACACACATCACTCACACACATGCACACACACATATACAAGACGCACAGATACACTAGTGATAAATACAAATTCTGGGCTTGTTTTACACAGCATGTAATGGCTTTAATTGTGGAAAATGCGTGCTTTTCTGCATATGTGTAAATTTACATAATTTCTGTTTCTAGGCTCGAAGGTAGACAAAGCAGCGCCGCGTTTGATTTGGCACAGGACTTGAAACTGCACAAGTACTCGTCCGCATCCGAACAGTTCAAGGTATGTATGTATGTATGTATGTATGTATGTATGAATGTGTATGTATATATGTGTATGTGTATGTATGTATGTATGTAGGTGTGCGTATGTATGTATGTATGCATGCACGCATGCATGTATAGCGCATTGAGTCGCTAGCTGAAGGACTGCAGCTTCAAGACATGCTATCGAAGCTCGAGGAGTGCAAAGAGATGGTGCACACACACGCCTCGGGCTTTCTCAAGGACAGCAGTTCTGCTCGAGCTAGCCTGGATGCTGAGGAGGTGATCCGGCTGCTGAAGACGTGGAGCAAGTTAGCGCAAACTAGGGGCTTTGAGAAGCTGCTGAAGCCGCAGGAACTGCCTAACCTCACTACCGACTGGCTAGAAGGATGCAAGCGGGAAGTTCTCTCTACCTTGGAGCAGTTCAGCAAGGAGACCAGGGAGGCTTGGTACACGGAGCAGCAGCAGCAAACATACAAGCGCAACGACGAACAGCAGCTCTTCCAGAAACATGCAGCAGCCCTCGTGAAGAATCTAGAAGCTTTGCACAAAGTGGAAGGATACCTTAACACCTACGGCAGCGGCTCCTCGGGCATGTACGTGGAGTGCAAGACTGCGCTGAATAAATTTTTCTTGGAGATGCACACGCTGGGCATGGAGGCCATCAAGGCGTTGAAAGACAGTTCGAAGCCTCAGCGCCAGGTGACCCTTACTTACATACATATAGTTATGTATACATGCATACATGCGTATATACATGCATACAAACCCACTGTCAGGGAGCCGGCTCGGGACCAGACCCACAGGTGGCAACTGTGATCTCGATCCCGCCAAGGCTTGCTGCATCTCTTGCCCCGCTGGCCACTCTCGACAAGTGCCTGCAAGTCTTATACCATGCGGCTTGCTTCGGCGGCCACTTGGATGGCAAGGGAAGAGGAGCGAGCTTCCCCAAAAAGCTCCTGGAAGCTGTTTTGGATGGTGTGGCCGCGATAAAGCAAGCCCTGCACAGCCTAACGGAGGTGCGCTTAGTAATTACCATGCCTTGTCATTGGTTGCTGTTAATGACCTGCTTAGACCCTGTTGTTTGCGTGTTCCTCTTTTGTCAGTCACACATCACAATTTCTGGGCCTATCTCTCTGTTAGTGCAAGGAGTTGTTTGAAGCCCTGCCAGCCCTTCAGCTGTTCTCGCAATTCAAAGGAATGTCTTCTTTCGAACACCCGCTACTCCAACAGCTTCTTTCTCAGTCGCGTGTGGAGCAAATTCTCTCAGTGTCCACACAATCCTTGCAGGCCTACAGCGACCAGCTGTCGCAAGAAATTACGCGCTCTCTTTCAAGCAGCAGCGATCAGAACCATGTAAAGTTCTCTTCACTCTTGCACTGGCTCAGCAGGTGCTTACTTATTTTTTGTATGCATTTATTTATTTATTTATTTATTTATGTATCATCCATCATCTCCATCCGTCCATCTTTCTATTCATCTATTTATATTTTACTTATATTTTTTAATTCACTTATGCAATTTACACGTTTTTATCAAGGTTTTTGGTCCTCGGGGCTAGTAACGTGGACGCGAACTCAGACAAGCTCCAGAACCTGTTGGTCCTGACAGTGGCCGGCAGAGCTCAAGAGAGCTTGGCCTGCATTCAACAAGCCACGCTGGTGCTGAAGGAGGCGCTTGAAGAAACGACTCTGCCACTGGAGGCATCTGCTGCTGAAGTTTCAGTAGCACTCGAAGCGCTGCAAGCCGTCGAGGCATCTTCCCTTTTTGTGGCTCCTTTCAAAGAGTTGGTACAAAAGGAAGTCCAATCGCTTAATTTGCGCTTCAAGAATTACAAGGGGAAAACCCTGGACACGCTGAAGCATATCATTAAAGATGACGACTTCCCACCGAAGGCCGGACATAAGGCTTTGCAGCGGCAGGTAGAACTGCTCATGGCATTCAACTGTCTGATGAGTGAACTTGAGCAGCAAAAGGTCAGCGACCTCTGCAAGTCTGCAAATGGAAGATTGCAAGAGCTTATCACAGAAGAGAGTCTCCAGCCTCGCAAGCTTCACAAAGCTCTTCTCATGCATGTTATTGCATGCTCTCTTGAAAAGACATCTGTTGGCCTCAAGGACTCCAGTTTCAATAGATGGAACGGCCTCCTGTCTCAAGAGAGTGACAAAAAGTTTCAGGACTTCAAGAGCGCTCAGCCTTTTCAAGCTGGACTACAGGCGCTTGAATGGTTTGCCTGGTTCAACCAGGCGTATCAAGCGCAAGCTGAGCTTTGTCTTTCCTCAGTGGCGGTTGCCCAAGAAAGGCTGAGCCCCAACAAGCTATGGGCAGAATGTTCTAAGTTTTTGGAAAATGGCTTGAACGATCGCGCCTCGGATGCGCTGCTGAACGCCAATCTCACACAGCTTAAAGCGGTGGTGGAGGAATGGGACCAGGCCGCGAGGTATGAAAAGTATTGGCACAGCCCGCCCGACTTCAAGAGCAAAGTCACGTCCTTGACCGCGCGGTTTGAGCAAGCGAAAGCCAACTCCAAGAGCAGCTTCCAACAGAACCTGCAGAACCCTGCCAAGTATTTGTCGGCCGCAGCGACCCTTCAGCTGCTGCAACAAAAAGACCCAGAAGAATTTGATAAGCTCTGTTCGGCAGTTTGTGAACACTTTTTCAAGCTGACCGAGTTGAAAGAACGAAATAGCACAAGAGCTGTGATCACTGATGCTCGGAGTCTCAATACCACCAAACCCTTCTTAAAGGCTTTCCTCAGTGATGTGCTCAATGGATCGTCTACTTCTTCTTGGCGCAACAAATCTCACTACGACACTTTGGAAAATCTGCTGAAAACAAATAACCTGTCTGGACTTGCAAATATCAACCGATTTGAAGACGACTGCTTTCTTGACGAATTATGCACCGCCATGCCTGCCGTCTTTCAAATGAACCTTCTTTCGTCTGTTCTGCCCGAAGAGAGAAGGCAACAGCTGGGTGACATGCAACGCAAGGCCGACAAGGACGTACAGGGCTTGATCGAGAGGCTTGAGCTGCAAATGCTGCTGCAATTGGCTTGTTTCAACTTCCAGGCAGCTGATAAGACATGGAGGTATGTACGCATTTACATTTATATTTGCTGCTGCACAGCTCGTTGCGACACACCCTTTGTGGCGCTGAACGACACGTTATGTATGTATTTATGTATGCATGTATGTGTGCATGTATATGTAGATACCTTGGGAGGATCGCCGAGGCCGAGCAGAAGTGCAAAGCCAGCGATGCTTGTACAAGGTCATACACAGCACAGGCTGCTCGTAACTTACTTCAAAAGGGCGTTGAAAAATCGTTGGCAAGCAAAGTTGCGGCTGAAGTATCCAGTATACTTGATGTCAACCCTCAGGCACTGCTCTCAACAAAGTCGACCGACACAGCTAGGAAAATCCAGGCGATCTTACAGGCTTGTAATGAAGCTGCTGGTATGGCTCTCACAGACCTACAACTGGATTTCAAGAGCCTGGAGCAGAAGCTACAACAGCAGCTTTGCCACTTTTATCGGCGTTGCGAGGAGACTGTAACAACTTGCATTGCGAGTTCAAATTATGATGAGGGCAATGCGTTTTTGGACAACCTGCGAACGTTCACAACAATCATGGATTCCTTGGCAGGGCAAGCCGATCAGCTGAAACGCTTGCTTGAAATGGATAATCGAGTGCGTCAGGAGAGAGAAAGCTTTTTCAACATGGCCGGTGGGATCAATGAAAACCACGTCAACAAAATATTTGCAAATCTCGAATTCTTAAGTCGGCAGTTCGGCAAAGACTGGTGGGGGAATCCAGTCCAAAACGACAAGTACGACAAGCAGCTGGAAAGATATCGCGAATATCTCCTTCAGCTCGTCCGCAAAGTGAACTCCTGTGTGGCGTCGTCTGCAGAGAACTTGCAGCTCAAGCGCAACTGGCTGCTGGGACAAATTGCCGCGTTGGCGCAAGGAGCTGCCTGGAAGAGTCACAAACGTATGGTCCAGATTTTTGAGTCAGTCTTGAAGGCTATTCTTGAAAAGCTTGACGGGGAGCTTCAGCAAAGCTTCATTCAAGATGATGAAAAAAGGCTTGGCGCATTAGCATCAGTACTCCGCGAAGCAACAGAAAGCTCGATGTCCAATATATCGAGTCTGCATGATCAAGGTAAAAGGATCACAAAGAAATTTGACGCCCAGAGTTGCAACTTGGAGGAAGCCGCGAAATATTTTAAGAGTGTGTGCCTGGTGGCGGGACCGATCAACGAAAGCAAGCTGGAGAAAATGGCGAGATGCTTGAGCGAAGTGCCTAAAAAGCTTGAGCAAGCTATCTCCGATCTTGCTCTAACGGTTGAAGGCAGTGCAGTAATGGAGAAGATTGACGAACTGATGCGGGTCCGCATGTATGACGACATCTTGAAGGTGATCGACAACTTGAAGCTACTGCAGGGATGTGCGCACCTTCAACGTCTGCAGTCGTCCTTGCAGAATAAGGTTCAAGAGATCCAAACGCGGGTGAAAGACTTTCAGACGTCGCAGTTCGAGCAGGCAAAACAAAACTTTGCATCCAGAGCATTCAGAGCACTGGACAGATGCTGGGAGGATCTCGAGAAACTGCAAGCTTACTCTCGCGAGTTTGCCCTGCCCAGGAACAGCATCCTGCAAGACTTGCTGGAGATGGTCCAGCGCAGTGTCGACGACGAGAACAGGGAATTTCTTCGAAACAACATGGGGAGCCATTCCAAGGAAGACAGAGCAAAAAGCTACAGTCTATACCTCTGCGGTCTATGGGAAATATACAAGGACTGTCAAAACACCGATATCCAGCGACACATTTTTAATGTTGGTTCCAAGACTCTTACAGATTTACTTGGTGACGAAGGAGATCACGGCGATCTGGACATGATGTTTCTCTTAGGCAAAGAGCTGGATAACAGCGATGTTGGAAGAGAGCTCGCCAGCGCTTTTCCTCATTTTCAAGCTATGCACATCAGACGGAGAAATGAGATCACTAAAAGGGCTGGACTGGATCTGGAAACTTGCTTGACGGCTTGGGAGGGTCTGACAGAAGAACCTGAGAAGAAGGAGCTGAGGAAGTTGTTCAAAGAATACGAAGAAAAGCATGGTGTGTACATGATGAAGTATATGGGACTGGCTAGAAACGAAGACAAGAAAACTAGCTCGTCAGACTCTGTACCTCTTGCCATCCTTGTGGAGGACACGCAAAAGAAGGCCAGCAAACTCGTCAAAGATGGGGCTACTGCTAATTGGACTGATGTACGACACGCAATTCCAGATCTGTTAGCTCGTGTTGTCACGACTTGGTCTGTGAAGGGATCCCTCACTAATTTTCAGAAAACTGGTCAAGAAGTCGATATACTCAATCCTCACGTCATTCAAGTCCTGACTATCTTTCGTCTCTTTGGACTTGATCAACCCGAGAAGAGCTCCACGGTCGGTTCTAACGTTCTTACACAGTGTGTTAATACCTGTAAACAGATTGCTAATGCCGGTTCTAAAATTGTTTTTGGTACATCGGCATTTCGAGAGAAAATCCAGAAACATTTGGCCCAGATTGTAACGGGTGGAGGTAAGTCAATCGTACTTGGTTTTCTCTCCACCATTTTGGCGCTGCTCAACTGCAAAGTGTACTACGCCTGCTATTCGCAGTACCTATCGGAGCGCGACCGTAAGGCCTTCGAGCCCTTGTGGAAAGAGTACGGCATCTACGAGCAGATTCATTGTTCCACTTTACAAAGAATGGTGGACTCGTTGCTGGAAGAACAAGCAGATGTGCGTTCGCTCACAAAAGCGTTCTTAAAAAATCCGCACGACTGCAGCAAGCCGAAGAAGAAAGATGATTATAAGGACATGCCTAAGATACTGCTCATCGATGAAGTGGACGTCTTTCTATCGAATGACTTCTTCTCGTCGACCGTGAATCCCGCGGAGCGCTTGACTCATGAATCATTTTTTCAGTTCATGGGCTATGTGTGGGCTAATCGCGCTGATACCTCACAGCTTCACCCAGACCTTTTGAGACGCAACCCTCACCTCCAGACATTCCTCCAGGCATACCCTGGGGCAGAATACATCATTGACATCCACCTGATGGACATGTTGTCAGCCTTGCAGAATTTCAAGGAGCCGAAGTATTCTCTCACCAAGACGGAGGCGGGGCAAGTCCTGATCGGGTACGAGAAGTTCGGCACGGTGCATACGGAGGTGAACTATGGCTACAAGACTCAGTGGGCGTACTTCCACGAGCTGGAGCAAGGACAGGACATCAAAGGCGCCAGGCTGAGCCATAGGACCGTGCAGGACAAGGTCATCAAACACACACACACACACACTTTTTCGTTCTCTCTCTTACCTTCTGTCTCTCTCTGATTCTCCTCCTGCTGCTGCTGCTGCTCTCTCTCTCTCTCTCTCTCTCTCTCTCTCTTGCTCTTGCTCTTTATATATATGTATATATACATATATATATATACATGTATATATATATATATATATATATATATAGGTTGGGATGAATGTGTACTGTGGTGCGTGGTCTTATGCCGCGGTGCCTAAGGAAAGGTTAGATTATCATTGCTGTTGCTGTTGACAATTTTTGACAATTTTGACAATACTCTTGTTGACAATTTTGTTGTAATTGATGATGATGATGATCATTGATGGTGTGCTGTTGTTGTTGTTGTTGTTGTTTGTGTTTGTTTAAGGTTCGACGGAATGCTGGGAGTGACGGGCACTCTTGACTGCATGAGCAAGTACGAAAAGGTTATTGTTAAGGACGAGTACGGGATCAACACCCAAACGATTACACCGTCCATTTTTGGCAAGAGCCGCTTAACGCTTGGATTGGTTGGAGCTGACGGAAGACGCGGTCCCGTTGTGAAGGTATTTATTTACGTATGTATGTACGTATGTCACCCGCGGCCTTGTACACTGCGTTGGTCGCTCGATGTGCAGCTGTGATTAGAATAGATGCATGTATGTATGTATGTATGTATGTACGTAAGGTTGAAGCGAACCAAGGCCGCCAGTATCTGGCTATCCAAGAGCATGTGTCGAAAGTCATGCGCGACTCTCAGAATCAGCGCGCTGTGTTCATCTTTTTCATTGATGAAGAAGCCATGTGTCAGTTTGAGCGCTCGGATAATTTCATGAAAAACCTGGCAAGTACGCACAAGGTCAGCGTCACAGCTGCCGACAGCAGGAAGCAAGCCAAGTTTGATGCAGCCAGTCGACCCAATAGAGTCACCCTATTTCCACGAGTGTTTGGTCGGGGAGTCGATTTCAAGTCGTTCGATCAGAAACTAGAAGATGCGGGCGGTGTGCATGTGATTCAAACTTTCTACTCCAACACTGAGAGTGAGGAAGTCCAGATAAAGGGTCGCACAGCCAGAATGGGCAAGCTAGGCTCGTACGAGCTGATTCTGAACGCAGAAGACCTGAGCAAGCACTTTGGCATCGCGCCGAGCGTGTGGGAGCGAAGCTCACTGACGATGCAACAAGTGGACGCAATACTACTGGCCGCGCGGAACCAGGTGGTGGACAGTCAGGTGGAGGAAATGAAAGCGCGACAGGCAATCTCTTTAGACTACCACAAGAAATCCCAACAGTGGTTTAAATCCCTGATGAACGGCAAGCCTGACGTGTCTCTTTTGGAAGACTTCCAGCAAATGGCCAGATCTGGAGGCTCAGGACCCACTCACTGGTCAACTCATATTCGAACGATATTTATCCTTTCGCAACGTCGAACATAGTAGTATCCATGAATATATTCAAGCATATGTTTTGCTCTCTTTGCTTCCTCATTTCTTTGTGGTAGGGTTTTCGTTGTCGACCACTCCGGATCGATGGGATATACGGATATCGGGCCTGAATCATCGGGATGGTATCAGAACAGACTGGGCTGTGTCATGGAGAGGGTGGACATGTTCATGGAGTCGAAAAAGAAGGCGGTTCGAGACAAATTCAGCCTGCTGGTATTCTCCGACAGCTGTAAAGTTGTGTTCAAGCAAGTAGCCTCTACTGATGCCAACGCCCGGCAGATGCTTCGACGTCTCCGCCCGTATCAAGGGACGAACTTTAATGCTGGACTAGACGGAGCAAGAGACTTGCTGCAGGATTGTTGGAGCAGGCTAGAAACAGTCAAGATTCTCTTTCTATCGGATGGAGAGGGTGGCAGTGCTGACTCCAACGTCAATGCCATCATGCAGGCGGGAAAAGAACATAAAGCAGGTTAGCTGCACCTTCATCGTATACTGCATAGCAATTGTTCAGGGTTTTGAAGCAAGTTTGCTGTGTACATGTCTTGATGGTTTTAGACGTTTGCATTTGGGCAGTGAAATTCAGCAGCGATTCCGGGTACGTGTCATCATGGCAATTGGCATATCTTGCACTTCTATCTCTGTCTTGAGCTTGCCAGTTAATCTGTTTATGTAAACTCGTTCCGAAAGTGTGAATCATTATGTATTGATAGCGGCGAAGGCAGTTTGAAGAGGATCGCCCAGCTGGGTGGCGGAGAATACAGGGCGGCATTGAGCAGGTCAGACTCGCACATAAGCAGAACATACTGAAGTCTATTACCTAACTATGCTAGTTCTGTCAAGTGTAACGTTTGCGAATACACCCCACACCCCCCCCTGCCCTTTTTTTGTTGCCCTTGTCACATGGCTTGTTGCTGTGGCCTTTGTCATATCGTATCCTGAAGGCAAATGTGCATGGAAATAGCATGCTATTTTCTGTACACAAAATCTCTCTCTCTCTCTCTCTCAAAAAAAAAAAAAAAAAAAAAAAAAAAAAAAAAAAAAAAAAAAAAAAAAAAAAAAAAAAACACACACACACACACACATACATGCAGACAACCACACACTCGGTCACTCACTCACTCTCTTTTCTTTGACCTCGTGCGCAGTGAGGAGTTCCAGTCTGCGCTCTCCGCGTTCGCCACCGAGGCTCTTGAGCGCGCGCCCGTACGGGAGAACCCTCGCAGTACCTTCTTCTTCTTCTTCTTCTTCTTCTTCTTCTTCTTCTTCTTCTTCTTCTTCTTCTATTTTCTTTAGAAAGACTTTTACAGGTCCCTCAGCGGACGACCTGCAGCTGCATACGTACAGGCACTCATCCATGCGTAGAATGATACCTCAATGTATGTATACGTACATGAATAAGCTTGGTACTGCATACAAGCATGCATATATACTTCGTCCATAATTATTTCTTTTAAAGTTTGCATACTCATTGGCGTGCATGCATGAACAAAATAATGATCGCATAAACAAAGTGCGCATGTATTTTGTTTGTAGGCGCCACTGGATTTACATCCTCTCCATCGCGTGCTTCCGCTTCCCAAGCCTTGTCTTCGTCTTCTTCGTATCAAGCCAGGTTTGTGCGTGGCAAAGATGACAGTGAAGAAGACGCCACAGACAGGGTTGCTAAGCAGCGTGGAGATTCAGGAGTAGATGGAGGTGAAGAAGACAACTCTGAGGTTAGCCTCGGTTTGAAGTACGCCAACTCCTGGCACGAGGGCGTGGAGCGAAAGAGAAAGGCACAGCAGGAGTCGCAGGAGGAAGCCAGGCAGAAAGCCGAGGTACATATACATACATACAATGATGGAGATACATACGCACATGCACATATAATAGGCATTACGTACAGAACACACACATTACATACATTACATACATACATACATTACATACATGCATGACATACAACTACATACATACACACGTGAACATACCTAGGCCCAACTCAAGATCAGTCCGGCGTTGCAGGAAATCAAAAACAAGGCTGCAGAGGGACTGGAAGCGTTCCTGCTCCATATCTCAAAGCAACATCCTCCGCCTCTGGGAATGCCCAAGAACTTTACTCTGTCAGCCTTTCTCTCTCTCTCTCTCTCTCTCTCTCTCTCTCTCTTTTCCACCTCCACTTGGCTGTCCCCCCCCCCCCCCCCCCTTCCCCCCTCTTGGCTATATAAATGTATTCTGCGTGTATGTATGCATGTGCGAATCAGGATAATATTCGTCACCCTGCGATTGTCATTGCATCTGTGTTTATCTTTTACTTCCTTGCATCCTCTTATTTCATGTATGATGATATCTCATTGTGCTATTGAATCTTTCAAATTACTGCCAGGCGGGTGCGCGAACGCAAGCAGCATTCGAAGCTGATTCTTGAATGCATCGCCAAGTACCACCCGGACCGGCACGGCGCAAGCCTTGCATGGGAACACACGTTGTTGTACGAAGATATTGCAAAGACTCTTGGTAACTTCCACAACCAGTTCAAAAAATCAACATGAATTGACAGTAAGGCTCCTACTACGTGACGCACGATGGAAAGTAAGCCCGGCCGCCTTGACGCGGGGCTGGCTCACCGCTGACATCATTTATTTGAATATTAAGATACAGGCACAGACTGCCACAGTAGTCACTCACTAACTTGGCAACAAGACTGACAGTGTATTCTGGCTCAATTGTTTGAATGGTCCTCCGAGAAGAAGTCCTTCAAAGTGTCGGACGATATTTTATTAGTGAATAGCCTACGGTACTTAATTAAATAAAATCTTCAAGACTTGTCACTGCAGACACGGTCACTCTATCGATATGATCGTGACTTAAGTGCGGTGGCTGAGCCCGGGCCCTGGCCAGGTTCATTTTTGTGAGTTTGTCACTAGTATACAACTCTTCAAGGGCGCAGATACAACGAACTCTTAATAGGAACGCTATGGCTGCATGAAAGTTTAGTAACCGACTCCATATGTAGTTAGCTCATTATCAAAATATCAATAAATGGTGTTGAGTTACAATATAATTTTTGAGTATTGAAGTATCGGAATCAATTGTAGGCGCAGATAAGTAAATATGTGCTGCTTTAATATGTACCGGTATCATTCCAGATCATCCGTTATTAATATCACATGTAATATTATTATTAATAATCAGTAGAACCGGATAACGATAATATTACTACAATGTACTGATAGACTATAGTATGGTAACTACCATGTTCGCAGTGTATTTAGCCGGGTTATGCGGGTAAATACCAGTCTCTGCTATAATGCCACTATTACAGTCGTGGACCGATGGGACTCTTGTGCCCCGGGCCCCACGATGTGGGGCACGGACTTAAAGATACCTACTCTACCTAAAAACATAAAGGACTTTAGGACGTACGAGACTACCTTGAGAGCTATTCTAAAGATAGTCAACCCAATGTTGATTAACTGTCTGGAAGGAAAAGCAATAGTTCTCACACCAATCAAGCAAGAAAATACCCCATCCCCTTCCACTTCTAAAGCTACTAAATCTCCAGCACTGACACAACAAGAGAGTGACGAAAGAGACAGGAAGTTGAAAGAAGAAGAGAAGAGAGAGGATGTGAGAAGAAGAAGAGAGTTGAAAGATGAGTTGCTTGCCTATCTAATCTCTTCCTGCCAACAGAATCCAGATGCTATGGCTCGTTGAGGCAGAAGGAGACCCAGCTAAGTTTTGGAAAGCTTTAGTACACAAATACAGAGGGTTAGATGACATAGCTAAAGCAGGTAGGCTAGACAAGCTTGAGGCTATGCAAGGTCCTAGCTCTATGTACAAAGTAGAGAATTGGTTGACTAGGTACAAGACTTTAGTAAGACAGGTTGAAGAAGACGAAGGTAGACCTGAATCTGAATATAAAAAGTGCAAAAGATTGTTCAGATTACTACAACACCTTGAACCACTAGCAACACTCTATGTTACATGGCAACACATGGATGAGAGATGGGAGTGGGCAGCATTGACACTCAAGATAGTTCAGGTAGCACAGGAATATAACAATGAAAAGTTATATCGAGAGGTGACTACTCCACATAAGAGTAAGCAGGTAGTGTTTAGTACAGTATCCACAAACAAAGACACTATCCCCATAGAGCCGGTTAATCTTAATTATGCCAAGGTTTGGAGGTCAAGGAAGATAGAAACACCAGATGAGTTTTTAATTCCTGATAACAAAAGATGCGAGGGCATAGTCAAAGAGACAGGGAAGAGATGTAAGTGGACTTTAGGCTTAGGCAGAAAGGGAGGTCCAGGCACAAGTGCAGTGTGGAGGTTGTTAAGATTTAAACACTGTGAGTTCCATAAACCTAAGATCAAACCAGACTCTGACAAAAGCCCTGAGATGACAGAGGAAGCTAAAGCTCTTATGATAGCAGCGATGGCAGAGATGAGAGATCCGAAAGTATATGAGAGGATGTATAGTGGAATCCCAAGAGATAGTGATGGATGCCCCTTACCCCCTTCTCACTTAGCTCAGATCCCTAGTCAGATTCCAGTTGATGAACTTAAGGTAGGAACGCTAGCACTATGTGTTAATAGTGATAGACCTAGGTCACCACATGTTCACAAGATGGATGATGTTAGCAATAGCTCAGCTCTAAGCGAAGCTAGTAGAGATGAGAGTAAAGATGAGGGAGTAAATGAATCTGCTCAGACAGACCGGTCAGATAGAGAAGAAGATGATGAAGAAGAATCATTTGAACCGACCCCCGGAGATTGGACGAACCCAGATAGTAGTCAATATGGTCAGTTCCCTAACAAATGGATTTCCCCTTCAGATATTTTCACTAGATCGGAGCGTAAGGCCTTAGGAATAGGGCGTAAGAAAGTGATAGATACCCCAGAGACCCCAGGTAGTGATGATAGGGTTGAACCAGATGACAGTGATGGAGAGACTGTTATAAGAAGAAGAGGAAAGGGTAGCTATAAGTCTTACAACCAAGTAAAGCCTTTACCTTCATTACTTCCAGCACAGGCAGCAAGTAGTAGCTCTAGCACCACAGGACATAGTCTAGCTAGCGGTAGTAGTAATACTAGTAACATTACATCATCTACCCGCCCCATAAGCAGTGGTCAGAATAGTACAGAGATAGCCAGTGCTAGTAACAAAGATAGCGGTAGTAAGACTACAAGTAGACCTAGTGTAGCGACACCGCCTGATAGTCAACCGGGTAGAGTAGAAAGTCACTTCACTCAGTTATTTGATGCAGTTTACCGGGGGAGCTTTAGTGTAGACTTTAGATCGTCTGGAGCATACAACCGAGATGAAACAATCAATGTCTTTTATTCAGGGTTACGTACAGTCATAGAACAGTACATAGTCAACATGAATCTAAGGAGTGAGGACATAGATGCCACCCAGTTCACCATAGGTTTTCCTTACTTAGCCTATACCGATTCGCATCCCTTTTTACAAGAGATTTTAGGTCCTATCCCCAGACCGAGTCCCATAGTAGAACCGGGAGCTGAAGAAGAAGACGAGGAAGGAAAAGTTAAGGGTAGTATTATGCATAATGCACACGCGATGGTCAACCTATCTAGAGATAGTATAGTTGATGATAGTGCCTGCAGTGCAAACATATCACCCAACAAAGAGTTATTCACTAACTTAGTGAAAGGACAGGCCAAGTTCAGAACCGCTAACAGTATAATAACAACATCACTGAAAGGTAAGATGTCAGTACAGTTAGCTGGAGTAGGAGAAGAGATTGATGTAGTAGCTAGTAATGCTGTCTACAACCCTGAGCTACCATATACACTTATATCTACTGCAACATGGGATAAAGCAGGCAATTCAGTCTTACATCAAAACGGACAGATCATTTTGTTAGACAAGCCTGTAGTAGTAGGTGAAGGAACTATTCTAGCGCAGGGACGCCGAGCACAGAATAACATATATGTTTGGGATAAACCTGGAACAGAACAGTTAGACACCAATCTCATCTTCGACCCACACACTGGACAGCAAGTTAGCGAGAGGAGTAAGCTAGCTAAGCCAAAGAAGCGTAAGAAGAAGCATATACACCACAATGTCACTGCTACACCCGCACAACAACTCACTGCACCTAATGCCATAACAAACTATTTGTTTTGTGGTAATATGTCTGCATGTGTATGTGGATGGGGGTGTGATCATAGATGTGACTATGTGCCGTATGTCTATGAATGTGACACCGAACTTGGTGAGAAAGCAGAAGACAACGCATACCACTGCTCATTTCTGTTGCCTGTTGCCAGACCTGATGCGAGTAAGAAGATACATTTTGTTGTATTACACCGCATGACTCTACATAGAGGGGAGGCAGCTATGGAGAGATTAGCGAAAGCGCAGGGTTGGACGATAGTAGGGAAAGATTGGAGAGAGGCAGTGCGTAGATGTGAGAGTTGCAATCAAGCCAAGATTAGAGAGTTGGATCATAGTTCAAAGAACAAGCACGATAGAAACTGGGCCCCGGGCGACTGCCTAGTCATGGATACTCAGTTCTACCTAGTCTTGTCCTATGATAGAAAGAAGTACAAGTACACCATCAAGTGTGTAGCTAGCGGATACGTAAAGGACTATTACCTGAAAAGAAAGAACGAATTCTTTGAGTATTTCCTTGAAGCTATAGCTTTCTTTGAACGTCAGACAGGAAACGCAGTTAGGATGGTTAAGTCTGATCAAGAATATAGGGGATACAAGATCTTTCAGGAATGGGTCAAACAAAAGGGAGTAGAATTCTACCCCTCCCCTAAGGGTCATAGTAAGAGTAATGCGGTCATAGAGAGATCACATTTAACTATGGAAGGCCCAGCTACTGCAGCTAGACTTGATGCGGGGTTGCCCATAAGCTTCTGGACAGACATGGAGAGAAACTCAACCTATATAGAGAATAGACTCCCTAGCGCTCATGGAAAGTTCAAGGGTATCTACCCTTACGAAGCTATCTTTAAGAAAAGGCCGCTCATGTCCCACTTGAAACCCATAGGGTGCGCAGCTATTATGAAGGTGGAAACTAAGAAAGGAGAGCCGAAAGGCGTGTCTGTTATCTTCTTAGGATATGAACCAACAACAGGATACTATAGAGTATATGACCCTATAGGTAGACGAATTTACGGTGATTTACGCGATGTTCGGTTCGACATCAATCGTCTGGGAAAGAGAGTTGCGGCGAAAGTCCTGAAACATGATCCCCTGAAAGAGGAAAGACTCGAAAGAGTAAACTGGAAAGAGGAAAACAAAGTTCCGGTACCTCAAGTTACGGGAAAGGATGAAGACGATAGTCAAGATGAAGAGTTCGCTGAAGCTATAGAGATAGAGGAAGCTGAAATAGGAGTTTATCCTCGTGTACAGGGATTGCCTATCTCGGGTGCCTCTAGATCGTCAGTACTTGTGGATACAGAAGTTGTGGCAGTAGAAAGTGACAGTGATTTGGATGAAACCCAATCCCCACCAGCCACCGCACCGGAAACGGTCCCTAGTGGTAATCCACCTCCTGAAAGTGATAGTGACAGTGAACCGTCAGTCAGTTCGGTAGTCTCCCATAAGAGGAAGAAACTGAGGAAAGACTGCCGAACCGACTGGATGCCCTGAAAGGAGTAGCTGTAGCCGTCCCAGCCCCAGAGTTTGGTGAAAAATGGGCCAAGGCCAAGTATGGAGAGAAGTGGAGCACTCACATAAGAAAAGGGAGAACAGTTCGTCCAGGGGGAGCTATGAAGGCAATCTCAGGAAAAATGGAGCCCACACACTATGTTGATTTTGGAGAGGGTAAAGCAGAGAGAATGCTAGATAGTGAGATAGAGAAGTATAGAGATACTTCAGTCGGTACGGACAGTCTTATTAGTATAGGTTCCCCAGTCAATGTAAGTGCTAAGAGAGTGCCTAAGTTAGGTAAGGTAGATATAGCAGTATCTCCCCATAAACCTAATCCTTCTACTTTTCGTTATTGGAAACAAGGAGAGATTTCGAAAGACAATCTTATTGCTTCTGACCAAAAGCGAGCAAAATCACAGAAAACAACACAAGCTAGCCATTGTGACACCTGCTGCTGTGCCTGTTGCTGTGTCTACTGCTGTGTCTGTGACTAAGCCTGCTGTTGTGATTGTAGATGCGTCTGCTGCTTTGCCAGATGTATTGCCTACTGCTGCGACAACACAAACACCACCTATTCTATCTGTTGCTAAAGTGCTAGAGGTAGTGCCAGATCTTGCTCCTAATGCCTGCTTTTATTCTGCTATTGAATTGCCGCCTGATATCAAACCACAAGATAAGAAGGCAGCGAGAGAGAAAGAGATTAGGCAGCAGGGGAAGTTGAGATCTTTTGAGTGGGTGCGAGAGACTGAGGCGAGACGTAGCGGTAGTAAGATAATACCTCTGACTTGGGTTGACACGGTCAAACCTGACCCAAAAGGTGGTACTTACTGTAAAGCGAGGACAGCAATTAGGGGAGATTTGATGGAACCAGGAGTTCATTTTAACCCCAAGCGCACATACTCGCCTACCGCACATCACCGCACGTTCTTGATGTTTGTTGCGCACGCTTCTGTACACAATAGAGACGTGAGGCTTGTTGACTTCATCACCGCATATTTGCATGCTGTTATGCCTTATCTCATATATGCGCATCCACCACCTGGTTTTGAACGTTATGGTTGGGTATGGTTGATACTCAAAGCATACTACGGTCATCCAGAATCAGGCAGATTATGGTATGATGTATTGAATGAGATAGTACTTAAGTATGGCTATAGGCCTTTGACTATTGACAAAGCGTCTTATGCGATTGTCAAAGACAACAATCACCAGCACACCACATTGCTTACTTTTCATGTTGACGATGGTTTGCATGTTGCCAATGAGAAAGAACACTTAGCGTTAGTGAAGTTCTTCCAAAAGGCAGATTTGAGATGTAAAGACTTAGGGGTAGCCACGTCTTTCAAGAACATTTCAATAGACCATTTTGAGAACGGAATTTTAGTTCATCAAATGGTTTACATTAAAGCTGTCTTAGTCAAGCTAGGATATGACGGTGTAGCCCCCGCTAAGTCCCCGAACACTTCAGAGACAGTTCGTCCCCTCAAACCTGGTCATGCTATTTTGGCGTATGATCTACGAACCCTTATTGGCGTCTTGCTTTTCGTCGCCGTCAACACCCAGCCGTTGATTGTGTGCGCTCTTAACATGGCAGCGTTGGATATGGTCCCAAACCCCCCTCGTGCGTATTCAAGAATAGATAAGATTTGTCGTTTTCTCATTACCCCCCGTGGCATTTTCTTTCGGAGGGCGGACAAGACAATCACATCTATGTGGGACTACGCGAAGCAGGGGGAGTACAAGCCTAAGCCAGTTAGCGGGTCGCCTGTTATGGATTCTTTTTTGGACGTTGACCCTAGTCACGTAGCTCAACATTCCGTAAGTCTCGGTGAGAGTGAAATTCCTAAAGAAGTTCGGCAAAAGACCCCGGTATTTGGATATTGTGATTCCGATTTCGCTTATAGACAGGAAGATAGACGTTCCCGTAGCGGCTTCATCTTTTTCTTCCATCTAACCCCAATCTCCGTCTTTTCCAAGCTGCAGTCGGTGGTAGCCAATTCTACGGTAGAAGCCGAGATTATTGCAGCCAATGAGGCGGTGCGTGAGGCGGAAGCCATTCGGAAGGTCCTGCAAGACATGGGTTATTCTCCGGGAGTAATTCCGATCCTCGAAGATAACTCAGGTGCTATTTCATTATCGGCTCGCGGTCTCGGTGAAAATCGTACTAAACATATCGCGGTGCGATTTCATTACCTCGTAGACAGATGTCGCGCCAAGTCCGTGCAATTGTATAAAATCGCGTCGAAGAAAAACGTGGCAGACTATCTGACAAAGCCACTCCCGCTTACGCAATTTACGCCAATTTCTGGGCATGTCGCGGTTGAAATGCCGGTAGAATAGACGTTCTTTGTTGTGTTCATGCACTCTGTACCGTGTATTACATAGCATTATTGTTTGCTTTATTTTATTGCTTGTGTATTTTGCTTTCGTCTCCTTTAATGTCTAAATACTTATCAACTAAACTCACTTTTGCTACATAACACTCCGAAAAGCGAGGGGGAGAGAGAGCCACCTATTATTACGACATTAGAAGTTATGCATTTTCTCATGATTATATCGCATGTGTCGATGATCATTGCTGCTATATCTACATAGACTTAATCGAAGTTAATGTTAAAGTAATAGTTAATAGTAATAGTTAAGACCTGACATATAGATCGTAAACTAAGAAGACTCGATGAGGTCATCAGGAAGCTAGGTACTATGGTTTTAGACTTGCCAGTTCAGCTAAATAGTAAACATAGTTGTCAATGTGATTGGATCGCTCATACTTTCGTTGTATGCTTGTATCTTATGACAACCATCAGATGTAATAGATAAGTAATGTTAAGAACAACCCTTAATGTTACCTCTTCAAAATTGTTTTCTGTAGTTATGTTGGTAATGCTGTGCGATTTAAAGCAAGGACTATTTCATGTTGTTGTCATATGTTGTTTCCCATGGTTACATGTTTATCTATATGCGATGACTATAAATATTACAATTAGGTGCTCGAGAAAAGGGATCCGGCATGCTCATAACTGCGTTTAGGCCTCGAGGCCCGGCATGTTTGTGTTGTTTTTTCTCTTGCTGTTTAGGTATGCCTGCGTTGTATACATAATCTTTGCCTAAAATATATGTCTTGCAGGTTAGGTCAATATTAATTTACAACTGTTTCTGTTTTATACTTGTATGTAACTCGTAATGTGTGTATCATTTCTTTTGCACTTCTCATTACATGCGTGTGTATTGGAGTGTGCAGGCGGGTATATCCGGGGTTGCGGATGTTACGTAAATTTTACGCACACTATCATCATGTCTTATGCTTTGTCACCCATTGCAGGTACCCACATGTCCCTGACAATGAAGATCGAGACCGGATCATAAATTACTGTCTATCGGGCTTTCCCAGATAATATTATGTTAAATATATGATGTTACACCTTATATGTTCCATTTATGGCATATTTATCCAACTTCCTACTTAAGGGGTTTTTACTCATATTTGACCACAATAGAATTATGTGATACATACTTATTCAATTTAGGTCTCCCCCTTTTAGTCAGTTAGAATAAATTTAAGTCCCAGGGAAGGCAGTTTAACTGGTAGTTAGATTAAGGGATAGCACTAGAGGGGTGCGAGAGCTTCAACTACCTGCGTCACACTGCTATTCAGGGACAAGTATGTGACCCACCCACATACTTAAAGCTATGAGCGGGGCATAGTTTTGAATGAGGGCAACTCTGTTAGCAGATCCGATGTGCTACTTCTACGAGAGTGAGAGGGAAGTGGATAGTCGGTAGGTGTAAACATTAATTTCTAAGTTTCATCATTTTTCCGGTGAATAATATTTCCACTGTCTGAAGGATTATCTTTAATTATATGTTTTCGTATTGCTGTTGACATTCAAGACAACAAGAAAAATTGATTTTTCTGTTTTGGTTGGAATTTCAGTTTTGGTTGGAATTTTGATTTTGGGTGAAAATTTGAATTTTTCAAATTAACGGCTATATTCGTCCGCAAAATATCGTAAATTTTCGCGAAATGTTACCGTTAAATTTGAAAATTTGAATTTTTGTCACAAAAATGAAAAACTGTCACAAAAATGAAAATCTGACACAAAAATGAAAAACTAATTTTTGTTGTTGTCTTGAATGTCAACAGCAATATTAATCTAAAGTAATCAGGGGGAGTGATAGACTATAGTATGGTAACTACTATGTTCGTGTATTTAGCCGGGTTATGCGGGTAAATACCAGTCTCTGCTATAATGCCACTATTACAGTCGTGGACCGATGGGACTCTTGTGCCCCCACGATGTGGGTCCATTATTGCACAGCTAACAATAGAAACCACTCGATTTAGTCGTCCGTTCTAGGAGGACGTTGTATTGTCATTAAAGTCATTCTTCGGAATACCGTAAGTATTAATATGTACCGTTACATCTTTTCAACCGGAATATTATCGTTAGGCCGGACACGGGATCATAAGTTTGCCGGGCTGGCGTGTTTTTGCCTTGGTTGTTTTGGGCTCCGCTAGTCTCCCACATTTTCTATCATCTTTGATCCTTCTTTATATAAGGACAGAAGATTAGGTTATTAGCGGAGTTGTTAGATTTGGGTAAAGGAAACAAGGGCAATCATTAAATATATTCTTTTGACCTTGAACCGACAAAAGTGGAGTCACATGCCTGTTTGCCCGGGCCCTTTAATCCAAAATTTTTCAAACCCGCAAAAACCTGTCTTTGCCAAACTTCTATACGTGACAGAGGGAAAAGATATATTACATAAGAGAGAGAGAAAATAGAAAAAGGAAGTCGATATCTAAGCTGTGTGACAAATTTGCGACTGTTCCCACATCAAACAAGTGAGAACGACAGTTTTGCAAATTGCCACAGACACGACACTCCTAGTGACACATACACATTCTTACCTGTCCTCTCCTCTACACACACATAAGCCAAACAAAACATACTGTAGAGAGACATCATAGAGAGACCAAAGAGGGGATAAAGTGTAGTTGGTTGGGTGTGTAAGGGCACAGACGATAATACTCGTAACCACTCTGATTTCCCCACACACACAGGCAAACCACATCACAATCCTCATCTGTTATATCACAACAGACCACACAGACACACAAATCCGTTTTCACATATTAACACACATTCGTTCTGACCTTTCTTGCTCATTCCTACGCATTTCCAGTGCAAACAGGAACAGAGAGCAAAAGAAAACTGACAGAAAACAGAAACGATTGCTGTGCACCAAAGTCTGTTTGTGTAATTTAGCCCTCACCCAACCCTAACATTGCACCAATCTTGCAGTGGGTAGGGAGGCTAGTTGGTGGAAATATAGGCCACCACAACAAGAGATAGAGTGACGTCACAATTGTCAAAAATAAGCTAACAATGCGCGCGAGTCCATCTTTTACACTCACAACACACCCTATCCTCGCCCACCTACATCGCCTAGGTCATCAAGGGTTAGGACAAGGTTTCCAAAGCAGCGTAGCCACTACTGCTCCTCAAGTAGTCATCCTCCACCTACGCACTCGGTAGGTTCGTTCCACCCCACACATTCACAGACCTGCAGCGTTACCTAAGGGCATCTGGGAGTCCCATCCAGGGACTGGAAACCCACCAAGGGAATCCAAACGATAAAAAGGGGTGAGCAGGTAGCTCCCTAGTCCTTTTCCACCAGTCTTACGGTGAAGGGAGCCCCAACTTCTGATTTTTTTTTCGGAAGAATCGTTTTTCCATTTATACCCTCAGCTGTCAAGTCGTGTTTGTGCATTTAGGGTGCACCAGTTCCAACCTCAACTGGTAAAAGTCTGTGCAAGCAACGAGCTTCCCTGCCCAAAGGGAGGGGTGAGTAATCTCGACTCTCTATATAAACTCACCATCTCTTGCTTACATACACAAACATAGGGAAAAAAAAAGAAAAGATAAGAACGAGAAACAAAAAGAGAAACCAAATAACAAAAACGATTTTCTCTTTCTCTCTTTTCCCTTTTTCCTATCTACAGACAACGAACGAACTACTACCCAAGACGACAACCAGCTAACGTCTTACATAAAAACAAGCAGCTGAAGGGTTCGACAAAACGGATCAACCAAACCGTTCCGACAAACCTGTCGATCCACCCATACGTCGACGACGTATTCCTAAACTCAACCTCAATCGCATATTCGTCGCAGCTTCCCAGGGCACCCAAGACATGTCCTCACCGAGGAACACCCCTCCTACGGACCAAAAATTGTCAGCCCCGTCACCAGGAAGTCGAGGCTCTGGGACACCAGTAGGGACGAATCCCTTCCAGACCCCAGCTCCAGCCCGTGACGAGCAATCTGTGCAACCAATCCCCCAGTCGCCATGGAGGGATGCACAGAATGCCATAATAATTGCGAGACCAATCATCCCGGTCACCTCTATCCCCCTGATCAACTCCGACCAAGCGCTCGCGGGTTGGCCCACAACCCCACCAGCGGCAGCGGATCAGGTTTCCTTCCTCGAGTGCCCTCCTCAAATCCCTAACAACTTGTATGGGGATCCAGCACAGTGGGGACGAAGCACTGTGCTCGTGGATGGCAAGGTTAAGATCTTGGGTCTTGCCTCCATGGTTGAAAAGGGGATGGGTACTTTAGAGGATGCCATCCATTTGTGGGAGACCATATGCGTCTGGAGGGACAGACATCTCGACGACGCATGGTCTGAGTACCACTCACAAATCCCTCGACTGCAAAAGACCCTCTTCTGCAGTAAATATACCAATGAGTACCCCACACTCCTGGCAGCTGCAACCGGCCCTGACGCGAACGGTGTTGAGACAGTGATCTGGCCCACAGTCGGATTCCTAACTATCCAGCTGTCCACACTGAAGTCTCGGCACACAGTTACGCAGAAGGCTTTCCAAAACTTCCAAACGGTCTGGGGATCTACCCTAATCGAGACTATGTATTGGAAGCAAGCTGTCATTCCAGAGTCATCGCCAGACCATGGGGACTTCCTATTGTTTTGTGAGGCCGCGGAAGGCTTTGGCGACGGTGCCACAGCCTTTAGCTGCTTGAATATCGCGGACCTTATCTCTTGGCTGCGAACACCCACCTTCGGGGCGGTCCGCATCGACGGCCAAAGCGACCCTAACGCACAGCCGCCGTACCTTGCCCCGCACCCAGCGGCCATCCTCCACCTCCTCAATTACTACACGATCGCGGACCTTATCCTCCAGGCCATCACAGACTGTTTACGGATCCAAATCGCCGTACTAGTCACTGGCACTTATGGAAGGAATAATCCGGTTCCCGACGGTAGCTCCATTATAACTTTCCGTATGCGCCCCCCTGCGTGGGACGGACACCACGGGCACCCACCAACAGGAGGTCCACCTGTACCACCCCCGCCGAAGCCAAACACAAAGGAGGAAGAGGCTAGTCACAAACGCGTAAGCTCCGCGTTGGACGCCCTCCGTAAACAAGTCACCTTCGGCTGGTCCGAGCAGAACCAATCTGCGAGGCTACCATACCAACAGGGGCTGAAGCTGGTACTGGCATATGCGGCCCTAGACCGCGTTGTGGGCTCTTTTAGCTTGACCAGCGCTGACGTCAAGCAGTTGTTAAACAGCTTGGTCGGTTTCTGGCCCTCTCAGACCCTCCTCACAGGGGACTGGCCTCAATGGCAGAATGAGGGTATGGACAAGGTCACGAAGGGGGAATTGACCACTGATGCCTTGCCGCATTACATGTTGGAACGCTTCGTCCACGCGGCAGGGTGGGGCTTCATTACCTCCCCTCTTGAAGTCGAAGACCTTGTCCAGGACACGGCCAGACGAATGTGGGAAGAAGACGTGGCGATCACATCGATCGTCGATCTACCACAGAAACTTCTTACCACCCTGGTCAGATCCGACTTCGCCTCTCTCCTTATGGCGGTCTTGAGCGGGATCGTTAAGGCCGCTCCACAAGCAGGCCGGACGGTAGGCGAGACCTACGTCAGACAAGTCATCGCCCGAGCACAGGACGAAGATGGCAACGCCTTCTCAATCGCCCTCTTCCGCACCGATCGCTTATGCGAAGTGGCGAGATGGCTCCGCCCGGACTTCAATGTCCACATCTTCACCGCTCATAGGGCCGAACGTCTTAAACGGGCGGAAGTCTTGATGCGCGCAATGACGACTGTCGGCTCTCAGCTCGAAGACCATCAGAGTCTGGCGCACCAACCTTTCGACGTGTGGGCTTTTATGACGGGCTCCACCCGGTCCTACCAACGACGTCGATCGTGGTCGAGCTCTCCAAGCGCGTCCTCGAGCTCGTCCAGCTCATCCAGCAGCTCGTACGCTCCACCGCCACCCAACCTCCCATATGGTGGGGCGTCCGGCTCGACGACGTCGCCCAACCCGTATGCGCCTGCACCGCCAAATCCATACGTGCAAACAACACCGCCGGTATACACACCACAGTATTCCGCGGGTTGTTATCTGCCCATCTACACACCGCCATCGGGCTTCACGTCCCCACCACCCCCAATGTCACCTCCGCCGGTGCCCCAAAACCAAGGCGGCAGCGCAAGTGACGGGCGGTCGGGCAAACGGAAGCAGAGCGACGGGGCAGGCTCACGACAGACAAAGAGCAAGCCGCTGGCTAACGCTCCGATTGACAAGGGGCCATCCAATTGCACCTACGGTCTTTTCAACGAGACTGTCACGGGCAATCCCCACCCGAACCCGAGCGCGGAGTGTTGCGACCACGCAATGCACGCCATCGTGTTCAACCCGTTGAACGACCCCCGACTATGGGTCCCACCATGCCAGTGGTCGAACGCCTGCCAATACCAGCACCCACCTCGGGGCGCAGCGCGGGTGGAACCTACCAAATGGTACATCCGACGCTGGTATATCGGCCGTTCTAATGTCAGGACCAACAACACCTGGGTCCCCAATCCAAAGGACCAACCCAACCAGGGCATCCTCATCCCGGATGTCCATTCCGACGGTACCACGTTCTTCCTGAACCCGGGGCAAAACCCGAGCTGGTTGTCTTCATACGACGCCGGGGTCAAGGTCTGCGTCGACAGATTCAAGATCATGGGCAGGAAGTACGATGAGTTTGCCTGCTACATGCCAGGCAAGGAACACCTGATCGGCAACCAGGTGGCAGCGAAAAAGGGCAAGAAGAGGGCCAAGAAGAACTAACCCTGCCCCCGCTAGCCCACCGTTGCCCCAGAGCACAACATCATCAAATAAGGACCGTCAGCTGAAGACGCCCACATCGGGGACAGTCACAGAGCAGCCACCCCTTTTGGCTAAGACTCTCACTCCCTCAGCACCGGATCCATCACGGACCAGCAGTCCGTCCATAGATATCGAGGCCCCAGCCTCCCTAGATTTTAAAAGCGTTGCGACGCGGGTAGAGGATATAGTGATGGATAGCGACGCCAACCGTCGGGAGCGTGCACCGAACGAGCCGGTCACGGTCACTGATCTTCCCATAAAGATCGGTTTATCCAATCCCTCACCCAAAGACTGTTGCAGCGGCAACGCCTGCTAACGATTCTGACACGATCACACCAAGTCCGTGTGATGGGAGGGCAGCCAATCGGCCCTCGGACCCTCGCGTAAGACGCGCGAGACCTGTTAGTGTCCGGCAGGTAGAAAAACCTGCCCCTTTTGTGAACAAGGTCAGTAAATTGTATGCAGGGGCAAGCCCGCACGGGTCACTAGCACGGTCAACACTATTGGACCGGAGTACTAGTCTGACGAAGGGCACGATCATCAAATCTGCCATCAACCACCCACACATACCACACACCGTCGAAACGACTATCGAGGTCATGCCGGACGATTATGTACCGTCCCCGTTTGACGTAGATACCACAATGGTCTTCCCCACCACGGTGGGCGACAAGGCCATTGCTCCGTCGGTAATCTGCGAAATGGGCCTGACGCCTTTGTACAACTCCGACCACCTCAGTGCAACGGCGCGGACACACGCGCGACAGTTTGCCGAGGAAGAGTTGAAGCAAGTCCTTTCGACCCGAGCCGAACCGATCGACCTCTCGCCAGCAGAGGCACGGGACATGAGTTACACCAGATTATACTGGAAGGAACTCAACGGCCACCTCGACACCGGCAACGATAGCATGGCTCAAATATCGTTTGCGGGACAGCGCTTCATAAACAAATATGGACGCTTATTTAATCTGACTGAGACAGGCAGACTCGGATTCATCCGGGGTGCCAACGACCAACGGAGCGCCATCATCGGACGCATCCCGTTGACGGTCGAGTTCCCATCCGGGATGTCTTATACCGTACACATACTGGTAGTCCCGGACTTCCCAGACACCATCGTCTTGGGCAAACCCGATCTCAAGATGATGGATGCACAACTTATACTGGGCCAGGACGTCATCAGATATGGACGTGGACGACATGTGTCTGAATTCCCTATCCTAAACCCGGGAACGGACCTCCCACGCAAACATGAATATGGCGGTAGGGCTCAGGTCACACTGATACCACCGGCCCCACCTATACCCTACGATGGACACCTCACCGTCCAGCCTCGTCCTTCACCACAAGGCACAGCCTGGGTGTACGAAAACGTGTACATCTCGGAGCTGGATGTACAACCGCCTGACTCGGGAAGGTTTCGAAGAGTTGGCGGAGAGGAGGGACACACAGATCCTACTCCTTAAACATCAGGAAGACTCATGGCATGGCTTCGACCGGCCGGGTCAACTGAATAAGGGAGTCCATCAGTACGTGAGGGTGAAGACAAGCCTAGTCTACCACCCATCAAAGCGGCTGACGGAAGACGATGACGTCATGCAAAAGCTTACACAGTGGTACCAGGGCGCGGTTCCTATACAGCCGGACAGCCTGACGGCAGTACCCAAGATACTAGCCGATCGCCTGGATCGGGGTGAGGATATTACGATCATCCTACCAATCCATCCCACCGTCATGTGGTGGCGCGATGTTTTGGACCGGGTCATCGACGATCCAATCCCGATACCCAGCCGGCAATCAAAACCCCTCATTGCTTTTTGCTTGGGATCCCGTAAGGACGGCTTATCGTACCGTACAAAGCTCATGACCCGCAAGGTCGATGACTTACGGGAGACGGCATTCCAGATCTTCCCCGGGTTTTATCATAAGTCCGCGGCGAAGCAGTATGCCGAGATGATCGTCGACTTACAGGAGTTCGCCTCCTGGGATACCCAAACATCCACGCGATACCCGGGCAGGGACGCAAAGGATGAAGTTGAGGACCCGGACTCTGTCCTTGAGTACCCGGATGACCCGCGGGACCAAAAGCCCGTCGAAGGGATCATTGACGAGGTCATAGCGCGACAACAAGGATCGCCAGACTTCGTACGGGACTTAAAGGCCCAGTTCCTGAAGAACAAAGCGTTGTTCGGTCCGCTTGTCGCCGGCGGAGTAACCCATGCTACCGCTAGGATCGAGAGACAAGTTGGTCAAACCATGCCCCGCCTCAAAGGATCGCGCCTCAGTTACAAAGAGGAACAGATCTGCGAGGAAATGGTGCAGGACATGTTAGCCAAACGACTGATCGAGACGTCGTGGTCGGAATTTCGATCACCGGTCAGGTTGGCTCCAAAGCCTGATGGCAAACAACGTTTTTGTATCAACTACTCCAGGCTTAATAAGATCATCAAGAGCGTCGAGGCACCCATTCCTCGCATGCGCGATGGTCTGAATAAGCTTCGGGAAGCGAAATATTTTACTAAACTTGACCTCAAGAACGGTTTTTGGAATATACCGCTCGACGCGGAAAGCCGTCCGTTAACTGCTTTCGCCGTCGGGGGACGATTGTACCAATGGACAGTCCTCCCGATGGGACTAAAAACAGCACCGGCAATCTTCCAAGACTGTATGAACCAGGCTCTATCGGACCCAAAATATGGGGACGCCCAATTCATAGAGACCTACGGTCACACGAACCAGTATAGCTTCTGCTATATTGACGACATCGTGATATATTCCAAAACTGAAGCGGACCATCTGGCACACGTATCGGATGTGCTGCGACGCTTAGAGGCCTTCGGCTTGAGACTGAACCTAGAAAAGTGCTCGTTCGCCCACGATCACATCGATTATCTAGGTTACAGAGTCAAAGGAGGCGAGATAGTGCTTAAGCCGGAGAAGCGGGACGCCATACGTTCCCTCCCGCGCCCAAACACACGCACAGCGCTTCACTCCTTTCTCTGTATGGCCCAAGTGTATTCCGAATTTATTCCCAACTTCCAAGAGTTCGTCAAACCACTACGGGACTTCTGCCTCAAAGGCGACCCGTATGGTGAATGGCCTCCCGCGGCCGAACAGACGTACAATAAGTTGAAGGAAACCTTGACACGAGACCCTCTTACAGAGGGCGGGTCGGTCCTCATCCTGCCCGATTTCACGAAACGCTTTGTGCTCGCCACTGACGCATCCAAATATGCGATTGGGGCAGTACTACAGCAATAAGATCCCGATCACAAACAACTCCGGCCGATCATGTTCATCAGTAAAAAGCTGACCCCGAACAGGTCAATTACTGCACACGACAGCGCGAAGCGTTGGCCATCGTGTGGGCATTTAGTCGGCTGAGAGAGTATTTGTGGGGAGCTCCGAACATACTGGTTCAAACCGACCATGCCAACCTAAGATGGCTCATGGACAAGGAACATACGGGCCGACTTGCGCGATGGCAGTCGGAACTAGCCCTGTATGATTTCACCATCGAGTACATCAAGGGCAAGGAGAACACGGTACCAGATGGCCTTTCCCGTATGCCGAGAGTCAAGAGCTCCGTCGGGGATGGTCTAGATCGCTTTGCCATGGACACACCGACGGCATGCCTTGTCGGGTGGACTGGTAATGACGATTGGCTCGCCACTGAGCATACGCCAGGGTTTCAGGACACACTGCCGAAGGGTATGGCGTATATAGCCACCAGTCCAATAAGCTGGACGCCGGGATACAAACCGGATACCCAGGAGCAGCTGTTGACCAGCCTTGAGTCTATCCGTCGCATATGCTGCGCGAAGCATGACGCGGAGGACTGGCGGGATCTCTTAGAGGAGATTGACACGCAGGCGGATATTCTTAGCGCAGACGACATACAGGAGGGACAAATCCACGAACACGAACACTCAACGAACGCGTTCTTTGCCAATAAGAAGCAGTCGTTCTGGGTGCCGAAACATGTTCACCCTTCTAGGTCGGCTAATATCGCGGCCGCTACTCAGGCGCGACATACTCAGGATCGCATTGGTCTGGTCACCAGCGCCCTACAGCTGGATGATATCGATATGACCTTGACTAGTCCTGCAGTATTTAGTCAGCTTGCCAGAGAGTCGAAGGAATGGGGTCCTTTCATCTCACACGCCTTGGATGCCCAAAAACATCCGGAGACGAGGGACATCCACCTTAAGCTTAAGAAAAAGACCATGGCATGGCACGATGATCTTCTCTGGTACAAGGGGTCCGGGGGTAAGTGGGAAAAGACGCCGTCTAAATGGACGCTGTGGGTCCCTGACCAGCTCCGACACGCGATCTTAACCGCTACCCACCGCTCCGCATTGAACTCCCATTTGGGAAGAGACAAGATGTCGTGGTTTATATCCCGGAAGTTTTGGTGGCACGGCATGCAAAAGGACATAGCCGACACAGTAGCCTCTTGTGAGCACTGTGTCCAAACCAAATCTCCGCACCCGACCTCCCAAAATGGCTTGTACGGCGAATACAAGCTGACAAATGACCTCTTTGAAACCATCCATATCGATTTCGTGGGTCCCCTCCCGCGGTCAGAACAGCACAACTACCGGTACGCCTTGACGGCCATCGATCGATTCTCGAACTACGTGTTCGCGGTCCCGGTCAAGGAGAAGGACGCAGCGTCGACATGCGAAGCGCTGATCGATCACGTCTTTCGGTACACGGGAGTACCCAAGAATGTATACAGCGACCGAGGCACAGAGTTCACCAATGAGCTCTCCGCCCAGCTGTCTGCAGCGTGGGGCTTCAAGTGGAAGTATGTCACGGCATACTCCCCAGAGAGCAACGGCAAAATTGAGCGGGTGCATAGACCCCTCAAGGCCGCTCTTCAACAATATTGTCGTGACAACCAACACATCTGGCATAAAGCTCTCCCGTCTTTCGTGTTCTCAATGAACAACACGGGGTCGAGAGCGTTGGGGGGGAAAACCACTGGCGCTTCACCGAACCTCCTTGTGTACGGACGCCACCTCCAAATTCCGGAAGATCTGGTGCTCCCGCATCGCCCGGAAGGCGGATTCCTCGAACATGACGAGCTCTTTGCATGTCGCCTACGGGTGATGGCGGAGGCACGTCACTATGTAGCCAAGGCCCGCGAGGCCGAAGAGGCTCATAGTCGTAACCAAACCACACCAAACAAGGTCAAGTACGAGTCGGGCGAATACCATGCAGGGGACCTCGTATTCCTATACGTCCCGCAGGTACCCAACTTGGTCAGTGTGAAACTCTTCCCGATGTGGCAAGGACCATATACCGTACTGGAACAAGTCGGGGCCTTGACCTACCGCATACAGGGAAAGGGTAAGACACTAGTGGTGCACGTCCGACGCTTAATTCGCTTCAACCCTATGCTCGACCAAAACGAGACCATGGCGGATGCGATCGAACGGCTTAACACTAGCCTGCGGATCCCGCCTAAGCGCCGAGATAAGACGGCCGAGGCGAAGGAAAACCCCGATCAGCCCATCCCGGTCGCGGAAAACAACGCACCGGCGGCATCGAGCCGAGAGGGGACGGATGTCAAGCAAGAAGACGCGCCCTCACCAGCGGTCATAGCCCCGCGCCTGGGCACAGACACGCAGACTGAACAGGAGGAAAAGACGGACATCGCCCCTCAGCGCCCTCCGGGGGAGACCAAGCTGAGAAAAGGCGAGGACGTTAAGACCATCCATTGGCACGTGGGGAAGATATATATTCTCCGTCCACCGGAGGCCCACGTAGGCGATGATTGCCTAAATGACTTCTTCCTGATGAAAGTCAAAGAATGGGAACCCAAGGCTCGAGCCACCAGGTCGCGCAAGACGACTGCGGCCGAACTGCCCATCCTCCAATTCTATCGGTCACACCAAGACCTTGACGACCCCGAATCTCGGATATACTACCCAGTATTCCGGGACGGGAAGAATGTCGAAACCTTCTGGAAAGGCGTCACAGACGCATCGCCGGGGTACAAACCCTGGAACATCCAAGCGTGGCCACGCATGGTGATAGATTACCCATTCGACCTCCAACACGGCCGAATCCCAATCAGGGTATGGGACGAGATCGCAGCCGAAGGCATCTCCAACAGTCTCATAGGGGCACCAGCGCCGGGCAAATACAAACCCGGGCGGCAGGGCAAGCTGCTAAGGCCAAACGCACCCAGAAGTAGTCGGGTCGATGATCGAAGAAACCAAAGCATAGCAAAATTCGGGTAGTATAGAGGTACCGGGCACAACCGCACCCGCGGAAAACTAGCCATTTCGAAAATAGGGACACGCCCGTAGCTATCTCTGTCATGTCTAAAATACTACCTAAGTCTGCTCTTCTTCAAGGGGGAGAACTGGGACCTAACACGATGTATCACACGGGAAAAATGGCCCTGCCCCGCCTCCCGCCGGGTGCGATGGCCCTGAAGGTATCTTGACGGGTCGGTAGTTGGTGTTACCGCCATGGGTCGGAATAATTTCTGGCTAGCTCAACCTAGCCATTGCACATCACACTCGCCTCCTCTCGAGTTGCTAGCCCGCCTCCCGCGGCTCTGGCATGCGTGGAGTGTGATAGATTATTCCCCACAGAGTGTTACATCGTTTATGTCAAATTTCGCCAGTCCTTGTTGTTTGGGTGGAAGGTTGCAACAAACCACGAGCCGTAAGCATATATACTTCACTCATGCACTTAAGTGTCCCTCTTCAGCCCGATTCCTATTTAATCGAAGGCTTTCAGCACGGACAGGAGAAGGAATCCAAGGGCTCTTGTCGCGCCCAATCCCCTGTTGACATGTGTATACGTG
>WBZZ01000999.1:22500-27500 GCA_019918135.1 Paulinella micropora | reverse complement strand
GCGAGATCAACGGCGGACACAAACGTCGTTATAGGGGGTTTGGTTTTAGGCCGGAACACTGAGCAGCTGGCCTCTGCATTCCCCCGGGGATAGATAGATAGATAGATAGATAGATAGATAGATAGATAGATAGATAGATAGATAGATAGATAGATAGATAGATGAAATATCGACTAATGTCAGAAAAAAGGAGCTTCTGATTTCGTCAACCAAGGAAGTCTGTGGGTAAAGTATTAACCCGATGCCCAGCTAAGCCGTGATGTTTGCACGGAAGGGACTGATACAGGCGATACCAAAGCTCCCTAGTACCAGGCGGGGCCAGGGCTCGTTCCATAAGCGCCCCTTGCAGAACGAGCTCCCACCTCCATTACAGAGGGCCCAGTAAGCAGATGGAGTTTCGAGACTGTGACATCGACAGTCTAGCATAAACCAGATAGATAGATAGATAGATAGATAGATAGATAGATAGATAGATAGATAGATAGATAGATAGATAGATAGATAGATAGATAGATAGATAGATAGGTAGGTAGATAGATAGGTAGGTAGGTAGGTAGGTAGGTAGGTAGGTAGGTAGGTAGGTAGGTAGGTAGATAGATAGATAGATAGATAGATAGATAGATAGATAGATATGAAATCTATGGATAGATAGATAGATAGATAGATAGATAGATAGATAGATAGATAGATAGATAGATAGATAGATAGATAGATAGATAGATAGATAGATAGATAGATAGATAGATAGATAGATAGATAGGTAGATAGGTAGATAGATAGATAGGTAGGTAGGTAGATAGATAGGTAGGTAGATAGGTAGATAGGTAGGTAGATAGGTAGGTAGGTAGATAGGTAGGTAGGTAGGTAGGTAGGTAGGTAGGTAGGTAGATAGATAGATAGATAGATAGATAGATAGATAGATAGATAGATAGATAGATAGATAGATAGATAGATAGATAGATAGATGGATAGATAGATAGATAGATGGATAGATAGATGGATAGATAGATAGATAGATGTGAAATCCATAGATAGATAGATAGATAGATAGATAGATAGATAGATAGATAGATAGATAGATAGATAGATAGATAGATAGATAGATAGATAGATAGATAGATAGATAGATAGATAGATAGATAGATAGATAGATAGATAGCTAGATAGATAGATAGATAGATAGATAGATAGATAGATAGATAGATAGATAGATATTATGTTATTCATGTTTGTGTTCTGTAAGTTGTACGTTACGTTGTGTTATGTTAGACCTTAAAAAGACCAGCGTTAAGGCCGTTACCAGAGCGCGAAAACATTCCACCTACCTATGCATGTCATAAAAGACTTATAGATACATCATAGTAAATTTATGTGTGCACATCGTGGGAAGCCTTCACCAGAGCGCGAGAACATGCCACCTAACTATGCATAACATAACATAACATAACATAACATAACATAACATAATATAACATAACATAACATAACATAAACATGACATAAGATAACATAACTAACATAAGATAACATGACATAAGATAACATGACATAACATAATATAACATAACATAACATAACATAATATAACATAACATAACATAACATAACGTAACGTAACGTAAGATAACATAAACATTACGTTAACAACAGCGAAAATGAGGAATAAGTAAAAGTTCGCAACAAGATTCAGAAAGGGGCAGAAGCCAGAGTATGGAAATGGAAGGGTGTGAAATGACTGATCGATATCATAAAGCAACCAGAGCGCATCAGAGACTCATCAGTAAACCCGTTACTGCGGCCATAAGAGTACTCTCTAGCAGGCACCAAAATAATGCGGTTTTTTTTTCTTTTTCATCACACAGTAAGTGTAGTATGTGAAATTGTGTGATTTCTCTTTGTTTAATGGTGTGTGATTTCTCTTTCCTTTGTCTTTTGGCTCCCATATGTAAGGGCCTTGAGCAGGAGAGATCTTAGGCCTTGAGATGCGAAGTGGGAGATTTGAGATGCAAAGTGGCGAAGGCATTGTTAGACCACGATCGGACGAACGAAAGCCCGGGCATTTGTTCATCGTTTTGTATTTTTCTGACGGTGAGTGTGAAACTGTTGAATGTCCCCTTCTTTTTGAAGCCCTAAAGCCCGTGAATGTACTGCTTTTGACTGTGTTATCAGCCATACATTTCAACTGTCACCTAGAGTGTATCAGTCATACATTGTGCTCAACTGTCACCTGCCTTGTCCTGAAAAGGTGGCACTGGCAGCGGCTTTTCACTAAGCGCTCAAATTAGCGCAATTTACGGTGCGCGCAACTTAGCACAACTTTAGGCGCGCGCGAAAAAAGCATGATTTGCAACATGTGGATAGAAAATGGTTCAACGTGAAACCGTCAGAAAAATACAAAACGATGAATGCACGTGCCCGGGCTTTCGTTCGCCCGATCTTGGTCTAACAATGCCTTCGTCTGCATCTGATCTCTCCTACTTCGCCACTTCGCATCTCAAGGACTAAGATCTCTCCTACTTAAAGCCCTTATGGGGTCACACAATTTCACATACTGTGATGAAAAAAAAAAAAAAAAATCGCATTATTTTGGTGCCTGCTTATGGCTGCAGTAACGGGTTTACTGATGAGTCTCTGATGCTTTATGATATCGATCAGTCATTTCACACCCTTCCATTTCAATACTCTGGCTTGTGCCCCTTTCTGAATCTTGTTGCGAACTTTTACTTATTCCTCCTTTTCGCTGTTGTTAACGTATAGTATGTTTATGTTATCTTACGTTATGTTGTATTATGTTATGTTATGTTGTGGTGTTGTGTTATGGAATCTTATGTTATGTTAAGTTATGTTATGTTATATTATGTTATATTATGTTATGTTATGTTATGTTCTGTTATGTTATCTTATGTTATGTTATGTTATGTTATGTTATGTTATGCATAGTTAGGTGGCATGTTCTCGCGCTCTGGTGAAGGCTTCCCACGATGTGCACACATAAATTTACTATGATGTATCTATAAGTCTTTCATGACATGCATAGGTAGGTGGAATGTTTTCGCGCTCTGGTAACGGCCTTAACGCTGGTCTTTTTAAGGTCTAACATAACACAACGTAACGTACAACTTACAGAACACAAACATGAACATAAACACAAGCGCAAACATAAGCATATACATAACATAAACATAATATAACATAAATTAACAACACATCTGAGTGAGCACGCACAGTTTTGAAAATCCATTTTTCAATATTTCATTACCTTCCGTTGTGTTTTATTTATCTATCTACCTACCTTCCTTTCTATCTATCTATCTATCTATCTATCTATCTATCTATCTATCTATCTATCTATGGATTTCACATCTATCTATCTATCTCTGGCCCCGCCTGGTACTAGGGAGCTTTGGTATCGCCTGTATCAGTCCCTTCCGTGCAAACATCACGGCTTAGCTGGGCATCGGGTTAATACTTTACCCACAGACTTCCTTGGTTGACGAAATCAGAAGCTCCTTTTTTCTGACATCAGTCGATATCTCATCAGTTGATCTCATCACTTACTCCACGGAGTGAACCAAGGCCACTTGAGGTGTCACTAACCCTCCCTTGGGCTTGGTTTTTTGAAATGGGTGCCATCTGTCGACAGACAGAGAATTAGGGGATGGTGTGGGTGTCCTGGGCCCGTGGTGGGGTGCCTTATGTGTGCCTAGCCATACGCCTATAAGTCACATGCCGAAATAGCGACGGGAAGCACAATCCTGTTTCCTCAGGGTGCCCTTCCTCGCTTGTTGAGCCCGGAATAAAACCCACAGTGCTCTGTCGGTTTATACTAGACTGTCGAACAGTCTCGAAACTCCATCTGCTTACTGGGTCCTCTGTAATGGAGGTGGGAGCTCGTTCTGCAAGGGGCGCTTATGGAACGAGCCCTGGCCCCGCCTGGTACTAGGGAGGTTTGGTATCGCCTGTATCAGTCCCTTCCGTGCAAACATCACGGCTTAGCTGGGCATCGGGTTAATACTTTACCCACAGACTTGCTTGGTTGACGAAATCAGAAGCTCCTTTTTTCTGACATTAGTCGATATCTCATCTATCTATCTATCTATCTATCTATCTATCTATCTATCTATCTATCTATCTATCTATCTATCTACCTACCTACCTACCTATCTACCTACCTACCTATCTACCTATCTATCTATCTACCTATCTACCTACCTACCTATCTATCTATCTACCTACCTACCTACCTACCTACCGATCTATCTACCTACCTACCTACCTACCTACCTACCTATCTATCTATCTATCTATCTATCTATCTATCTATCCATCCATCGATCCATCTATCTATCTATCTATCTATCTATCTACCTACCTACCTACCTACCTACCTACCTACCTATCTATCTATCTATCTATCTATCTATCTATCTATCTATCTATCTATGAATCTATCAATGGATTTCATATCTATCTATCTATCTATCTATCTATCTATCTATCTATCTATCTATCTATCTACCTACCTACCTATCTACCTACCTACCTATCTACCTACCTACCTACCTACCTACCTACCTACCTACTACCTTTCGGCCTGAACTGGGCACGGGCACCAACCCGAGCGGATGGTTGGTGCGCAGCTTGTGAAGTGCTGAGAGTTGCCCGGGGGTAGTAAAGGAGGCTATGCCACGCCCATAGATCAAACATACCTGTTTATCTATCTATCTATCGATCGATCGATTCATGCTACAATTTCATACTTGCACTTCTATGGTGTTTTATTATTTGTGTTGTGTTACGTTGTGTATTTGACAGAAGACGCAGTCGGATCAATGGAACCATTTCCCCACTTGGGCTGTGGAGCACCCCGTAGTTGATCATGCAACCGTAACGCATACATACATGCAATAACATACATACATACAATACATGCATGCATGCATACATACATACATACATACATACATACATCACATGCATACATACATACATACATACAT
>WBZZ01000999.1:7500-12500 GCA_019918135.1 Paulinella micropora | reverse complement strand
CACACCATCCCCTGATTCTCTGTCTGTAGATAGATAGATAGATAGATAGATAGATAGATAGATAGATAGATAGATAGATAGATGGATAGATAGATACAGATAGATAGATAGATAGATAGATAGATAGATAGATAGATAGATAGATAGATAGATAGATAGATAGATAGATAGATAGATAGATAGATAGATAGAAAGATAGATAGATAGATAGATAGATGAGATGTCGCAAAAGGAATGTAGTCCTTGCAAAGGAACGCAGTTTCACATCAAACAGTAATTTGTGTACTGTGCATGTGTCCGGAATGGGAATCACTGGTAGACTGCGTTCAGGAAAAAAGAAGAGGAGGACGTTGAAGAAAAAGGCAATCTAGGAATGGAGAGTGGGGAGGATAAGGAAGAAGGGAAAGAAAAGGAAGCCGTTAGTCCAAGTGTTTTGAGCACCGTAAGCTTGCGCAAGCTACAATGATGACATTGTATAAGGCCTAAACCCCCGAAGGGACCTAGCCCGGGCTATGCAACACTGGACGGCTATGACGGAATGCAGTCACCGATACGGACTAGAGGAAGATTAGTCCAATTTTTGACTGCACAGGAGCGATAAATCGCAAAAGAGCAACGAGCTACGCAGGACGATAGCTTGTGGGAAAGGGATTCGGATTGGGGATGGGAAAAACCCAAGGCGCGGAAACATCGATGAACAGAGAACGATACCATGCCGCGAGCCCCGCATTCGATTGGTCGAAGGTGGCAGGTCCATCCGTTGTCCTCGATTTGAGATTTAAGCCCATTGTATCGGCTGGTCTTGTAGGCTCGTGCGTCAAGGATGTTTTCCTCGACCGGGCACGTGAGCTCGATCAGTATACACTTCTTGGTAGACAATGACCAGACAACAATATCGGGGCGGAGGTCAGTGACACAGATGTGGACAGGAAAGGCTTGCTCAGAACCAGTGTATTGGGTTTGGAGCTGCCAATCGTTTGCGGTGTCGAGCAGAGATGGACGATGACATGACTGCCCCTTAGGCTTCTGCTCGCCCTCTTTCACAAACATAGACTTTGATTCATTTTGGTCTGTAGGGGAGCGTTTGTTATGGCTCTCCATGTGTTTTTGAAGGGGAGCTTCAATAGTGCAGAGCACAGAGTCGTGACGCCAGGTATAACGGCCTTGTTTGAGGGCACATGGCAACCGGAGAGGATGTGACATAAATACGCTTGACCAGAACAGAGAGCACACTTGTTGTTGGGAATGATTCCCCACAGACGTCTAAGGTCGGGGGTAATAACCGAGTTTGTGCTTGCGTTGATGACCCAAGAGATTAAACGGGGATTACGGGTTCCGATGAGGCGAGTCCAGGAGAGGTCAAAGGGGCATGCGTCTTCAAAACGAAGAAAGCACCCTTGCATGGCTTTGTCCATATCATGCACTGTGGTTGTCTCAAGTATTGTCTCAGCAGCTAATTCTAAAATCCTGTCTTTGCGGTCTGTGATGGAATGTTCTTTTGGGTAGCGACCGTGGCCAAGTCCGAGATGATCGGATTGGCCTCGATGTTTGAATTCAAAATCAACTTGCGCCTCAAGCTTTTCGAGCACAGGCTCTGGTTTCCAGATAGTTCGAAACGTTTCGTGTTTCGTCAGGTTCATCGCATAGATGGACGAGAGGTGTTTATCTGGGCAGAACTTCAGCATGTGAGCACGGTTGATTTGAAGTCGCTGGTAAAAAGAGACGATGGACTGGAGCTGTAGACCGAAATTTCGAGCGTGGGCGGTAAAGGCAGGAGACCAGAGCTCTTTTGTAGATATTGGCCCATTTTTTGAGGAAGCGGGTCGCAATTTTTTCAAGGGTTTTGGCGAAAGATAAGCAGAGGTCATAAATGAGAAATGGCCAGGCAAGTGACTGGACAGCATAATGTTGGTAGAGCCAAAGTTTCATAAAACCATTGATCGAGCAGCTATCGATGGCTTGCATAGATAGAATGAACTTCTTTTGGATTTCTGCTCGTTGTTCGTTTTCGCTGAGGTCATGGTAGACAATCCATCCGAGGTCTTTGAAAGGCTTGTCAGCGATGAAGTCAATTGGCTTGCCATAGTAAGGGCGGTGTCGAAAGGTGGGAACGATATCGGGATTAATCGTTTGAGACCCTTGCGGTCATCGGCTTTAGTCCAATAATTGAAAGCAAGGCTTTTGCATTTGGGCGGTTTCGCGGCCATTGTTCTGGTCCATGTCAGAAAGATAGATAGATAGATAGATAGATAGATAGATAGATAGATAGATCGATAGATAGACAGATAGACAGATAGATAGATAGATAGATAGATAGATAGATTGATAGATTGATAGATTGATAGATAGATAGATAGATAGATAGATAGATAGATAGATAGATAGATAGATAGATAGATAGATAGATAGATAGATAGATAGATAGATAGATAGATGAGATATCGACTAATGTCAGAAAAAAGGAGCTTCTGATTTCGTCAACCAAGGAAGTCTGTGGGTAAAGTATTAACCCGATGCCCAGCTAAGCCGTGATGTTTGCACGGAAGGGACTGATACAGGCGATACCAAAGCTCCCTAGTACCAGGCGGGGCCAGGGCTCGTTCCATAAGCGCCCCTTGCAGAACGAGCTCCCACCTCCATTACAGAGGGCCCAGTAAGCAGATGGAGTTTCGAGACTGTGACATCGACAGTCTAGCATAAACCGACAGAGCACTGTGGGTTTTATTCCGGGCTCAACAAGCGAGAAAGGGCACCCTGAGGGAACAGGATTGTGCTTCCCGTCGCTATTTCGGCATGTGACTTATAGGCGTATGGCTAGGCACACATAAGGCACCCCACCACGGGCCCAGCACACCCACACCAAGATAGATAGATAGATAGATAGATAGATAGATAGATAGATAGATAGATAGATAGATAGATAGATAGATAGATAGATAGATAGATAGATAGATAGATAGATGTGTAGTTAAAAGGGGATCGGCCTCGCTGTCCTCGCACAGTGCGGCGCCCCAAAACTTAATTATATATATATATATATGTATATATATATATATATATATGTCATGTTGTGTCATATGTTCCATGATAGTGTGTTAGTGTCTGTTGATCCTTGTCTGTGTGTCCGTGTATGTGTGCGCTATTTGCGGAGAAAATTTTACCCAAAAAGGCAACATAGGGTTTCCTATGTGATGTTTGTAGGGGGCTCGGCGCCGGAGATCGAGACAGGACAATCTACCGGTGGCACAGTGGTGTACAAGGTGCAACTATCTATCTATCTATCTATCTATCTATCTATCTATCTAAATCAGAAGTTTTTTTTCTGGCATTAGTCGATATCTCATCTATCTATCTATCTATCTATCTATCTATCTATCTATACATATATATCTATCTATCTATCTATCCATCTATCTATCTATCTATCTATCTATCTATCTATCTTTCTATCTATCTAGTCGTTTCTGGAGAAGCAGGAGGCACTCCTCCTCCTCACCCAGGTGTGACATTATTAGTGATGAGAGAGGAAATAAAGGCAGTAGTGGGGCAGAGAGGAAATCAAGGCAGTAGTGAGGAAATAAAGGCAGTAGTGTGGCAGTAGAGAGGAAATGAAGGCAGTAGTGAGGAAATAAAGGCAGTAGTGAGGAAATAAAGGCAGTAGTGTGGCAGTAGAGAGGAAATTAAGGCAGTTGTGAGGCAGTAGAGAGGAAATGAAGGCAGTAGTGGGGCAGTATAGGGGCAGTAGAGAGGAAATAAAGGCAGTTGTGAGGCAGTAGAGAGGAAGTGAAGGCAGTATTGGGGCAGTTGAGAGGAAATAAAGGCAGTTGTGAGGCAGTAGAGAGGAAATAAAGGCAGTAGTGGAAAGTAGAGAGAGCGTCATGCGTGAGGCAGATGCGAGGTTCAGTCTGCTGTGTTGCTCTGCTGCTATGCTGCAGCCGCCCTCAGCCAGGTTGCTGGACCTGGCGGACAGCGACGAGGAGACCGACGAGGACGCGAGAAACACGTTGCCAGTGTCACCGCCTGCCCTGGAGCTGGAACACATTCAGGAACACTCCATGGTAGAGAGAGAGAGAGAGAGAGAGAGAGAGAGAGGGAGGGAGAGAGAGAGACCTGCTGGTCAGTGAGCATCTTACCGGGAACCTTCAAGTGGGAACATTTGTCCACTTTGGACCACAGTTCTTCCCCATCAATGCTTGAAAACACAAAAAAGATTGCTGCGCACCACGTGGAAAAGCTCCTGTCCTGGGCTCGCCAACCAAGGCTTTCATGTAAAACCACGCACTGGCCATGACCTAGATAATCACCTGTATAATTTTAATTGCATACGTGTCAACTCTCCGGAATTTTTTTGTTTTTCCAGAATGTTTGCCACACGACGCAATTACACAGGTTATTGATGACCTAGGTAATGACCAGTGCGTGGTTTTTATGTGAATTTTAGCATGGTTGTAGCACCATCATTTATGACCAGCTATCTAGTTGTCATGTCACAGTGGGGACATGACTTGACACGCCCCGTGGTTGCCAGCCGTTTTCTGCATGCTCTGGCTTTAGCAGTAGCTCGTTTGAAAGCTCATCAAGAGCTTTCTAATAAACCCAAAGCAAAGTTGGGCACAAGAATCGACTTTGGGACACACAAGGTGATCGACGGAGAACGAAGAGCTTGTAGTCATTTGTTGACTGTACGTGAAAAACTATGAACTTGTAGCATCACTCATTATTGAATGATGACAAGGCAAAAAAAAAAAAAAAAAAAAGGAAAATCTTACTACTGCTTGTGCATGTACACTTTACATGTACACATCACTCTTGACACAAAAACAACTTAGTCTCTGCTACTATTATGCACGTGGGCACACGTAGATATGTACAGACGCAAGTACATGCATACGCATGTTCAGATACATAATTATACATATAGATATACATATAATCAATTGGCGCTTCTCATTTGTCATGAACTAGAATGAGCGTAGGACCGCGGCAACTCCCCACAAATG
>WBZZ01000999.1:0-2500 GCA_019918135.1 Paulinella micropora | reverse complement strand
TAGGTAGGTAGATAGATAGATAGATAGATAGATAGATAGATAGATAGATAGATAGATAGATAGATAGATAGATAGATAGGTAGATAGGTAGATAGATAGATAGATATACCTATCTATCTACCTACCTGTCTATCTATCTATCTATCTATCTACCTACCTACCTACCTACCCACCTATCTATCTATCTACCTACGTACCTGCCTATCTATCTATCTGATCATTTCTGCCCAGGTCAAAGTCCACAACCATCGTGGTGTACGGGCCGAGGACTACGACATTTTGGGCCAGGCTCTGTTGATGTCCATTAAGGTGCACCATGGCCTCTTGCACCATGTCCTCGCTCTATGGCTTCTTGTGTATATGCATGTCCAGTCCTCGCACCATGGCCTCTTGTACGATGTTCTCTAGTCCTCACTCCATGGCTTCTTCTTTCCAGTCCTTGCACCACATGCCCTTGCTCCATGGCCTCGTGTGTGCAGTCCTTGCTCCATGGCCTCGTGTGTGCAGTCCTTGCACCATGGCCTCGTGTGTGCCTTCCTTGCACCGAGTGTGAAGTCCTTGCACCATGGCCTCGAGTGTGAACTCCTTGCACCATGGCCTTGTGTGAGCAGTCCTTGCACCATGGCCTTGTGTGAGCAGTCCTTGCACCATGGCCTCGTGTGTGCAGTCCTTGCACAATGGCCTCGTGTGTGCAGTCCTTGCACCATGGCTTCTTTGTGATGTATGTATGTATGTATGTATATAAAAAGGAGAAGAGTTCTGCGATCGGCAGGAAATTTTTGAGCGTAATTCCCTTGCAAATTGGGCGAAAATAAAAGTTAAATCATAATTCTCGGCGGCTGTGCTCATGTGTGTGTGTATATATGTATGTGTGTGTATATGTGTGTACGGGTGTGTCAACAGGCCTTGTTTGGCAAGGAGTGACATACATACATACATACATACATACCTAGGCCTCGTTCGGCAACGAGTACACCGACAGCATTAAGCGCGCTTGGACCACTGTCTATAGCGCCTTATTAATCGCGGTACGACATACATACATACATACTATACGCGTACATTTTATTACATGCAAACGGTATTCAAAAAGAAAAAGATACACGCCAAGAACGGCAGATTTTGTCGAAAAAATTGGCCGGGTCCAAACACATACCTATATAAAATACATACATACATACATACATACATAGGTTTTACCTTTCGTCGATGGAACCACCCATGTGTACATTCGACGAGGTACATACATACATAACATACATACATACATACACTCACATATGCAAAATACGTACAAATATAGATAGATACGTACACGTATGCACACGCAGGCACACACACACACACACACCGAGGTACATACATGCCTAATATACATACATGCACTCATATACAACATACGTACAAATGTACAGACATACATACACGCATACATATGCACACACACACACACAAACACACACACACACACAGGGGCCAAGTGGGATCCTACCCAATGCATGTCCCCTTCTATCCGGAAATCGGGTATATACATATGTATGTATGTATGTATGTATGTGTGTGTATATATGTATGTATGTATGTATGTATCTTGTTTGTGTGGCATGTAGTATGTATGTGTGTGTGTCTGTATGTATGTATGTATGTATGTATGTAGGTACTGACATATATATGGACGTACGTAGGTTCGTATTAGTATCTATATTTGTACGTATTCAATTTTATGTTTCTATGTACGCAAGTATGCAGGTATACTTCATTATAACATCTGTGTATGTATGTGTATACATGTATTTTTGTATCTATGTTTGTATCTGTGTAGCAACACGATCAGGCCGCGACCTCTGTATGTAAGTATGTATGTCTGTATGTATGTATGTATGGTATGTATGTATGTATGTATGTATCTATGTACGCATGCATCTATTCAGCATCTGTATGTGTATGTATCTATGTGAAGCATCTTTCTGTCTATCTTTCTATCTATCTTTCTATCTATCTATCTATCTATCTATCTTTCTATCTATCTATCCATTACTATCTGTCGGGCCAGCCGAGCTGGCCGTTCGAAAGCAAACCATATATATATATATGTATATATATATATATATATATTACATACATGCGTACATAAAATTTACAGATATACTTTACATACATACATTACATACATACATATTATTTCGCGGCCTGATTGTCTTGCTACGCAAAGAATGACACTCATACACGCAGGTGTTACATGTAATATAAATGCATGCATAATGCGTACATATGTACATACAATACATACGTGCGATGTATCTGTATGCAGTATCTGGGAAAGGCCGAGCTCGCCGTTCGAAGTCCGGCCAGGACTCCGATGACTGTTGCACAATCTCCTGAGTCATCCAGGCCACTCCAGTCAAGGGGAAATCTACCCAAATCCTGGACCGATTTTACAGGGAAGTGTAGAACGGGAATAGAAAGCAACCGCGTCTACAATCATACTGTCAATCTTGCA
>WBZZ01000998.1:247500-250000 GCA_019918135.1 Paulinella micropora | reverse complement strand
TGTATCAGGCCCTTCCGTGCAAACATCACGGCTTAGCTGGGCATCGGGTTAATACTTTACCCACAGACTTCCTTGGTTGACGAAATCAGAAGCTCCTTTTTTCTGACATTAGTCGATATCTCACCTACCTACCTACCTACCTACCTACCTACCTACCTACCTACCTACCTACCTACCTACCTATCTACCTACCTACCTACCTACCTACCTACCTACCTACCTACCTACCTACCTACCTATCTATCTAGAGCGACATTGCTCATTGTGTACTGAGGCTGCTGGGGGCACAGCGAGACCACAAATCTCCCGCCGCTGGCACACCCGTAAAAACCGCACGCAAAGCCAGCTGGTAAAAGATATTATTATTATTATTATTATTATTATTATTATTATTATTATTATTTTGGACACCGTGATAGCCCAGTGGTCAAGTTCTACCATCTGGGCCCTGTCGCCAGTTCGATTCCCGTCGGTGCCACCAGTATTTTCATTGAACATACCGATCCATCTGGACCAGTATTTTCATTGAACATACCGGCCCGTCTGGAAGTGTTGGAACTGCCCTTGCGGGGGTGTCATTAGAGCTTATCGTCAATTCTTCGTACTCCCCTCACGGGTGAGACGATGGAGGCGCATGTGCAGAAATGCATCAGCCATTGACAGAGAAGCACTATTATTATTATTATTATTATTATTATTATTATTATTATTATTATTATTATTATTATTATTATTATTATTATTATTATTATCATTATTATTATTATTGTGGCACCGCGATAGCCCAGCGGTTAAGGTCTACCATCTGGGACCTGTCGCCAGTTCGATTCCCGTCGGTGCCAGTATTTTCAAGGATATTTTCTTTGAAAGTATTGGTCTGTCTGGAAGGCTTGGAGCTGCCATGCGGGGGTGTCAGTAGAGCCTATCGTCAAATCTTCGTACTCCCCTCGCGGGTGAGACGATGGAGGCACATGTGCAGAAATGCATTCGCCATTGACTGAGAAGCACTGTTATCATTATTATTATTGTTATTATTCTGTCGCCAGTTCGATTCCCGTCGGTGCCACCAGTATTTTCATTGAACATACCGATCCGTCTGGACCAGTATTTTCATTGAACATACCGGCCCGTCTGGAAGTGTTGGAACTGCCCTTGCGGGGGTGTCATTAGAGCTTATCTTCAATTCTTCGTACTCCCCTCACGGGTGAGACGATGGAGGCGCATGTGCAGAAATGCATCAGCCATTGACAGAGAAGCACTATTATTGTTATTATTATTATTATTATTATTATTATTATTATTATTATTATTATTATTATTATTATTATTATTAGGGAGTACATAGGCCATCGGTCCCTTTCCATGGGCTAATTGGTATAAAGCTCCTAGAGTAATGTTCTATGCCGTCACTTCCTTTATTCCACCGATTGGTGTGGAGACTTTCCTTATGGAATGGAGGACTGGATGCACATGGCCTTTTGGCTCAGCAATTGGCAGACGATACATACATACATACATATTATTATTATTATTATTATTATTATTATTGTTACTGTTATTGTTATTGTTATTGTTGTGCATTCATGCTTACATATATACGTACCCCGCTACTGATACACCCATCAAACACCCACGGAAAGCCAGCTGGTTCTAGATAGATAGATAGATAGATAGATAGATAGATAGATAGATAGATAGATAGATAGATAGATAGATAGATGGATAGATGGTTAGGTAGGTAGGTAGGTAGATAGATAGATAGATGGATAGATAGATAGATAGATAGATAGATAGATAGATAGATAGATAGATAGACAGGCAGACAGACAGACAGACAGATAGATAGATAGATAGATAGATAGATAGATAGATAGATAGATAGATAGATAGATAGATAGATATATAGATATACCCAAGTACATACATACGTATGGTTATAGATTTAATACACAAAGGCATACAGACATACATGTTTCATATGCATACATATATGCACAACTAAGTCCCATACATACACACATACATACATACATACATACATACATACATACATACATCAGAAACACGCGCAAAGCCAGCTGGTAAAAGATATACTATCATCCATAATATTCATACTTACATATGTACCCGCTGCTGGGACACCCATCCAAATGTATGTATGTATGTATGTATGTATGTATGTAATGTATGTATGTATGTATGTATGTATGTATGTATGTATGTATGTATGTTTGTAATGTTTGTAATGTATGTATGTATGTATGTATGTATGTATGTATGTAATGTATGTAATGTATGTATGTAATGTATGTATGTATGTATGTATGTATGTATGTATGTATGTGTGTGTGTATGTAATGTATGTATGTATGTATGTAATGTATGTAATGTATGTAATGTATGTCATGTATGTCATGTATGTAATGTATGTAATGTATGTAATGTATGTAATGTATGTAATGTATGTATGTAATGTATGTAATGTATGTAATGTATGTAA
>WBZZ01000998.1:217500-235000 GCA_019918135.1 Paulinella micropora | reverse complement strand
TAACCTCTTTGCTTTTTGCTTTCTGCTCTCTTTCTTCCTTTCTTTCTTTTTGCTACTACTTTTTCATATTCTTGCACGGCGTTGCAAAATTTTACGATCTGCTTTTTGTTTGAGGAGATCACAGTATATTGTATAGAGGTGGGAAGTCACCAGGTCTACAAAAGGATGGTGATTTTCCCATCAGTGCTTGATAAGCATGCTGTGAATCATGTCAAATTTCCTTATCGTCACGAGATTTATATTGCTGTTGACATTCAAGACAACAACAAAAATTAGTTTTTCATTTTTGTGTCAGATTTTCATTTTTGTGACAGTTTTTCATTTTTGTGACAAAAATTCAAATTTTCAAATTTAACGGTAACATTTCGCGAAAAATTACGATATTTTGCGGACGAATATAGCCGTTAATTTGAAAAATTCAAATTTTCACCCAAAATCAAAATTCCAACCAAAACTGAAATTCCAACCAAAACAGAAAAATCAATTTTTTTTGTTGTCTTGAATGTCAACAGCAATATATTGAACACAATGTAGGGAATCGTAATATTACAATCTAGCTTATTGAAAGTTTTCCGAACGTGGCAAGCTTATATTTTTGTCGGTTATATTCAAAAGATATTATTTAATGCAAGCCGGTGTATTTATCCATCCAATTCCAAAGCACTCTGAAAATAACCTAATCTTCCTCCTCTACAAAAGAGAGGAAATCAGTATGGCGGAAAATGTAGGAGACTGTCAGAGCCAAGCAACAAAAAGGAAACAGAAAGCCATTCCCCAATGTGACTCACTCACCCCTAACGATAATATTAATATTATCCGGCTTTAAAAAGAAGTAACGATTATATATCTTAATATTATCGTTTTCAACCTGTAGGCATCACCCCCGGATAGCCGGTAAAAAGTACCTTTTCCTGGTGACAGGTGCACCAGCTTGTTTTTCAGTATTATTTGTCCGGATTGGACCTGATGCTATTTTATTCCTGGTCTGTTGCAGTTTTCCTTTTTGGCTTCACTGAGCTAATATAACGAGACATCATTCTCAATTTCTTGAGGACTGTGTTTGGTTGTATTACCGACTTTTTACGAGCTATCGTTGGGGGCATTACATTTGGAGTCCACATCACTAGGGTGATTTCTTTCTGCTTTGCCACACAGGCAACAGAGTGAATTTTCACTGACCTGTCTCACACGGGGACGTCAGACGAAAACAAATACTCCAACACAGCTCCCTCATAACTCTTTCACAAAACAAATAATTTGATTAGTCTCAAGCAGGTGTCTCGTATCCTCTAGTCCAATCCGTATCTGTGTGCTCACAAGGAGACATCAGATACAAACTCTCTGTCGTCCTTCTTGCTGTTCTCACACAGAGACCAAGAAGAAGGAGGTGCACAGAAGAGTGAAGGAACACACACAAGACACAAACAAGCATAGGGACAGGAGCACAACACTTTACCCTTCTAGTTTGTGCATTTATCTGCATTATCTCACACATACGTCAGAGTATTTTTGCAAATCTCTGATCGTTTTCTAAAGGTAGGTCTTAGAACCTATCCGACCGACTGTCGACTTCTCAAGGAGAGTTTTTCTAGCTTCTCTATTACTATCTGTGTGTAGGTCCAAGTGCCTCATACTAGATACAATATAGAAAAGGAGGAGAAAGTAATCTGAGTAAGGAGAACAAGAAATCGGAGAAAGTCTCAAAGACTATTTTTCTCAAACAAAAACAAACATACAAACAGTGTTTCATAGAGGACAGGGAATCTCACTCTACCCTCTCTATTAGTTTCTCTCTTCACTAGTCAATCGACTGAAGGAGGAACAGAACACAAACGAACAAAAACCAAACATAGGAGCTGACACTGTCCTCCTGTTAATTACTACTACGACATCATGTCGACAGAGATCGCCGAAGTGAGTGAATTCTCGGAGGCAGAACAAAGAAGAGAAGAAGAAGAAGAAGCAGGAGGAGGAGGAGGAGGAAGAGGACTGAATGAAGGAGGAGGAGGAGGAGATGAAGGAGTAGGAGGAAGAGTAGAAGAGGGCTGGGATGATGAAGGAAGATATGGAGGAGATGAAGATGAGGAGGATTTGAACAAGAAGAGACGGGAGGAGGAGGAGCATATGGTAATCCCTTACCACCTGCCTACACGGGAGGAGGAGGACGAAAAATGATCGACTTGATTCATAGTGATGGAGAGGAGATCACAGTGGAGGAACAACAGTGGGTGCAAGACCACTATGACCTCACTAAAGAAGAGTTTGATAACAAGATGGGGGTAGAGAAGGACACCTATGTGTGGATCCCTCAGGATCAAAGAAGAGAGAAAAGTCGTGCTAAAAAGGATGTCTATATCCTATTATCATACACAGCACAGCTCCTCGGCAAACTGGTCTCTGATCCAGAAGAGAGAAAGAAGATACAGCATATCAAGTTTGGGGACACACACACCCACCTTGAATTACTCGATGCTATCTTTGGGGTGTACACTCAAACCCTGATTTGGGAACGTACATACGGCCCACGATGTGAGGGTTACCTCCAGTACACAAACCCAAGAGCAACGGCCAGATTCCTCGCGACTGGTCAGGAGGCAGTCGATGTAACAAAAATGAAGACCAATCTGGGTTCGAAAAACTCGAATGGCATATTTCATTTTTTTACAATGGAAATAAAGGCCTTGGAGGAGGGGAAGGCAGAGATGGAAAAAAGCATTAAGGCAGCAGGAGAAACTCATCCTGTGATTGATGAGTTGGAGAAGACCGACAGAGTTCTGACCAAGATCAGACTGTTGATGGGTGCGTTACTGCACAAGGAGGCATGGAAGAGATGGATTCCTATCAAGGATCACTCTGTCCTTAAATCACTTAGTAACGCACCACCGGTCGCCAACAAAGCAGGTGTTGACCAATATGTGGAGAAATATAATTTTCTCAGATCTGCTTCTGAATTGGTGGCCTTTATCACTCATGCTCAAAAGCTGGTGATATCTGAGAAGAAGAAGGCGAAAGAGAATGAGGAGTTCGAGAAGACGATGAGATTGGAAAGAATGAAAGCAAAAGTGAGTGGTGCAAAGACACACCCTCCGACATATTTGACCCCACCAGCTCCTGCCCCACCAGCCCCTGCACCCTCGGGCTCAACTACGGTGGTGGTCACAAACACGGAGAAGAAGGACAGACAGAACATCATAAACGCCTTCAAGGGGATGAAAGGAGGAGTGGCAAGTCTCATGCTATATGCCAAGACGAGCTCAGACAAAGACTCTGATGCTTCGCTTTTGAGCAAGCTCAAAGAGATCAATGCCTGCATGAAGGCTTTTCCTTGCGACGAAACGCAGGAATACGAGGCCCTTGTTACTGTTTTTGACCAATCTCTAGTCTCGGAGGGATTTGATCTGACACAGTACAAGTTTTTGAGAAAGAAGGAGGAGATTAAGAGAAACAATGCAACAGGCCTAGACGCTCAGTGTGAACTGGCGGTGGCCACACTCATTTCATATTTTCAATCTCATGGATACCAGCATCTCTGCACTGGTACTCTCATAGGATTTGAAATCTTTGAGACAGTGGCGATGAGTTTGAGGAGTGCTGTTGGCTTGGCGGCGACCCTTACGGAGGTAGTTTCCTCCTATGGGCTATTCTATGGCCGCAAGTCGATCATCCTCTATTTCTTTTCGGCGTTACACACAGTTAACCCGAGTAAGCTTACTCAGCTCATACAACAATGCTCGACGTTTAGCTCAGTCAAGTCCAAGAACTTCCTCGAGACACACGTGTTCGAAAATACGGTTCAAAGCGTTGCTCCGTCAACACTGTTTCAAGAAGTGATGAGTGCATGCTCAAACATGGACTCGCTCACGGAGGCACATACGGCACAGGCAGGCGGTGTACCTGTTGGCGCACAAGCCACGTACACAAACAGAGTTGCCGGTCGGAAGAGACAGAGAGAGCCAGACCTGAAGACCGCATGTTGGAGGTGGTTCGCGGGCTTGCAGTGTAAGGCACAGATGGAGAACAGAGACTGCTCTTTCAATCATGATAGGCAGAACCCAACAGCAGGGCAAATTTTCTGAGCAGGACGGAAGGCAAGGAACCGGGCCTTTTCAATATGCTTCAGATTGCCGCTGTGAACGAAGGTTGGTATGCCAATATGTGTGATGATGAGGAGTTACGAGAGGCAATCATTACCTACATGAAGAGAATGAAGGAGAAGAAGGAGGAAAGGGAGAGACAAAAGAACTTAAAGGCCTCTCAAAGAGGACGAGAAGGAGGAGCAGGAGCAGGAGGACGAGGAGGAGGAGGAGGAGGAGGAGGAACATGGAGAGGAGCCTCGAGGTGGCAGGGAACCCCTCAGAGAGGAAGAGGAGGAGGTCGGGGATATACCCCTTATGGAGGGAGAGCTGTTCGAGCTCCAGCCCCCCCACCCAGAGGAGGAGGAGGCTCGTGGGCAAGCTCCAACCCGAATTTCGGTCGAGCTCAGGCCTACAACACTGCCTCGGAGACCGATACGTCATCCCACCCAGACACTACTCAAGGTAATCGTTTCGAGGTGGTGGAATGACTGGAGGGGAAAAAAAAAGAGGAAGGAGAAGACTGTGAAGTTTAACCCTAAAGTCACAGTGCTTTCTAATGCTGTTGTGCAGACTGGGCCAACGCTTCCTCTATGTGAAAACAAAGATGTGGGTACACAGAGACTGCAGCCCCAAGGTAGTCTCATACCCGTTCATACATCACGGTTACCAATGATAACTGGTGCAAATAGGAAGGCGAGACTTGCGATGGAGGCGAGGAGGCCAATGGCAGACGTATCGCCTCGGCCAAGCAAGCAACCACGAACAGACTCAATGTCTACGGTCGCGGCGGGTGGCGAGCAAAAAGACAATGTGTGTACTCAAGTACCACAAGACAATGTCGCTCAAATAGTAAACGCACCAGTACCGCAGAATAATAAAAATGTTAATGAGGTGAAGCAGGAGGAGAAGAAGGAGTTGAAAAACTTATGGGAGATCTCGTACCCTAAGTATGTCACACTCGTCTTGGTAAGTTGACACTTCTTTAGATTGCACTTCAGGCCAAAAGCTCCGATGCGCCTGAATATATCGGACAAATGATGGATATGCTCCTCCATTGTGTTAGAGTATACGATAATGTCATCGATATAGCAAAATGCATATTCTCCCGCCTTCTGTCCCCGCCTTCTCATAAAACCTCCGTCAGACAAATCATCGTACTGACTGCTCAACATCTTCTGCATCGCCTTCTGGAAAAGTCCTGGGGCTTGCTTGAGGCCCATCGGAAGCACTTTCCATTGGTATATTTCCATACCCACCACAAACGCCGTCAGCCATCTGGACTTTTCCTCCAGTGGTATCTGCCAGAAGCCATTCTTAAGGTCAATGACCGAATAGAATTTTGCATTCCGCAGTACTCTCCTTCCTTCTTCTAATGTCGGGAGAGGATTTCTCTCTTCCTCCAGCACCTTGTTAACACGAGCATAGTTAACTGTCAGGCGCCATTCTCCTCCTGGCTTCGGCACTATTCTCGGTTGTGAGACTATTGGAGATGTTGATCTCTCAATAAAGTCCTCATTGAGCAGCTGTCTTGCTAGCTCCTCCGCTATTTTCGCCTCATGTATACTCAAATTCGCCCTTCGTGGTGCCGGTGACGGCTCCGCACCCGGTATTTTGTAAATAACCGCAGTGAAATCTTCAGGCTTGACACCACCTGCATGTGGAGGGTCAAAAATTTCCTTGTTCGCCTCTAATTTGGCTTTTAAAAGCTCCTTCTCCTTCTCCGTGCCTACTCCTTCTTCCAATATTTTCCGCGCCGCCTCTTGAAAATCTTCATCAGACATCTGCTTATGTTGCTTGAGGGGTTCTCTGTCCTCCTCCAAGCCTAAGTCCTCTTCCGAGACATCATCTAGGCCCGTCTTTTCATACGTGACCGTGTCCGGCTCATCGTCTTTACCGAGCTCCACCAGCATGTCAATGAGTCTCGCGTATTGCAAAGGAGCTTTACGGGTGTAAAAACCATCAAAGCATGTGAATGCTTGCGGTATCAATCTCAACTTGTCGAGGTCTCTGAGCTTCCGCTTGTATGCACTGCTCTGCTCACGAGTTCCCATACGACAAGCCACCACTAGCTGTTGCTTGCGAGAGGATACCGGTATAGGATGATCAATAAGCCGGTCCCTTATTTCCTGCGCCCATATCGCCTTCTCATTATATGGCAGGATAATAGTATACGGCTTATTATTTTCGAATAAAGTCCGTAAGCATTTCTTCACTTCAGTTAGTGAACGCGGCCACGTCGGCTCGTCACCCCAGAAATCAGTCATAAAACTTTTAATAGTTTCTGGTGGAGTATCCGGGATTCGCCCCGTTCTCCTTGGTACAAACGCCTCCCTTTTTTCTTCTCCTACTTTCGCATGGAAACAGTATCCGTTAGTAATATGGACATCTGTTCCTACTCCTTCCGCGAATCTCGCTAACGACATGCTTCTTTGTGCGACACATATAATCTCCTCCTTTCGCTTCTCGATTAAGTCATCAATAGACTTTTTGTCCCAATGGCATGTCGGAACTGTGACAGTGCACACTTGGGATTCCCAATTGTCGGTCCAGGACAGCTCATCCGGTCTTACGACATGGGGGTGAACGTACACCTCAAGTGCCTCATGTGCGATGGCCATCTTTTCGTGATCCGTCGCTAGACTCAGCTCATAAGCCTCATAAGAGTCAGTAGCGTTGAAGGGATCAATATCGTTCTTTTCTCCTCTTTTTACTCCATATATCACTCGCCGTGCGGCGCAATCAATCACAGCCCCCATCGTAGCCAATTGGTTATACGATAGTAATATTGACCCGTGGTAACCGGGGACGACATAAAGGTCCATGCGGTATACTCGTGCGGATTTTAATTTAAAGGTCAGTGTGATGATTCCCGTGATGACCGTCCGGCTACCCACTCCCTTCAGAGTGCCAGTCGAATTTTCATATTTCCGTCCACCCAGTCCCGGTATCGATTTAAAAACTTCCGGCCGACAATATTAATATTCGCCATCGTATCATTACCAACTTTTAATATTGTCTTCAATGTTTCACAATTAAGTTCCGTATAACACAGAGCATCGGGCCTGTGTATATTGACTGCGAGAACAAGAACTTTACGTTCCAAATTTTGGAGTCTTGTCTCTAAGTTTTTGAACTCCTCCTTCTTCTCCTCCTGCTTCACCTCATTAACATTGTTATTATTCTGCGGTACTGGTGCGTTTACTATTTGAGCGACATTGTCTTGTGGTACTTGAGTACACACATTGTCTTTTTGCTCGCCACCCGCCGCGACCGTAGACATTGAGTCTGTTCGTGGTTGCTTGCTTGGCCGAGGCGATACGTCTGCCATTGGCCTCCTCGCCTCCATCGCAAGTCTCGCCTTCCTATTTGCACCAGTTATCATTGGTAACCGTGATGTATGAACGGGTATGAGACTACCTTGGGGCTGCAGTCTCTGTGTACCCACATCTTTGTTTTCACATAGAGGAAGCGTTGGCCCAGTCTGCACAACAGCATTAGAAAGCACTGTGACTTTAGAGTTAAACTTCACAGTCTTCTCCTTCCTCTTTTTTTTCCCCCTCCAGTCATTCCACCACCTCGAAACGATTACCTTGAGTAGTGTCTGGGTGGGATGACGTATCGGTCTCCGAGGCAGTGTTGTAGGCCTGAGCTCGACCGAAATTCGGGTTGGAGCTTGCCCATGAGCCTCCTCCTCCTCTGGGTGGGGGGCTGGAGCTCGAACAGCTCTCCCTCCATAAGGGGTATATCCCCGACCTCCTCCTCTTCCTCTCTGAGGGGTTCCTTGCCACCTCGAGGCTCCTCTCCATGTTCCTCCTCCTCCTCCTCCTCCTGCTCCTCCTCCTCGTCCTCCTGCTCCTGCTCCTCCTCCTCGTCCTCTTTGAGAGGCCTTTAAGTTCTTTTGTCTCTCCCTTTCCTCCTTCTTCTCCTTCATTCTCTTCATGTAGGTAATGATTGCCTCTCGTAACTCCTCATCATCACACATATTGGCATACCAACCTTCGTTCACAGCGGCAATCTGAAGCATATTGAAAAGGCCCGGTTCCTTGCCTTCCGTCCTGCTCAGAAAATTTGCCCTTGCTGTTGGGTTCTGCCTATCATGATTGAAAGAGCAGTCTCTGTTCTCCATCTGTGCCTTACACTGCAAGCCCGCGAACCACCTCCAACATGCGGTCTTCAGGTCTGGCTCTCTCTGTCTCTTCCGACCGGCAACTCTGTTTGTGTACGTGGCTTGTGCGCCAACAGGTACACCGCCTGCCTGTGCCGTATGTGCCTCCGTGAGCGAGTCCATGTTTGAGCATGCACTCATCACTTCTTGAAACAGTGTTGACGGAGCAACGCTTTGAACCGTATTTTCGAACACGTGTGTCTCGAGGAAGTTCTTGGACTTGACTGAGCTAAACGTCGAGCATTGTTGTATGAGCTGAGTAAGCTTACTCGGGTTAACTGTGTGTAACGCCGAAAAGAAATAGAGGATGATCGACTTGCGGCCATAGAATAGCCCATAGGAGGAAACTACCTCCGTAAGGGTCGCCGCCAAGCCAACAGCACTCCTCAAACTCATCGCCACTGTCTCAAAGATTTCAAATCCTATGAGAGTACCAGTGCAGAGATGCTGGTATCCATGAGATTGAAAATATGAAATGAGTGTGGCCACCGCCAGTTCACACTGAGCGTCTAGGCCTGTTGCATTGTTTCTCTTAATCTCCTCCTTCTTTCTCAAAAACTTGTACTGTGTCAGATCAAATCCCTCCGAGACTAGAGATTGGTCAAAAACAGTAACAAGGGCCTCGTATTCCTGCGTTTCGTCGCAAGGAAAAGCCTTCATGCAGGCATTGATCTCTTTGAGCTTGCTCAAAAGCGAAGCATCAGAGTCTTTGTCTGAGCTCGTCTTGGCATATAGCATGAGACTTGCCACTCCTCCTTTCATCCCCTTGAAGGCGTTTATGATGTTCTGTCTGTCCTTCTTCTCCGTGTTTGTGACCACCACCGTAGTTGAGCCCGAGGGTGCAGGGGCTGGTGGGGCAGGAGCTGGTGGGGTCAAATATGTCGGAGGGTGTGTCTTTGCACCACTCACTTTTGCTTTCATTCTTTCCAGTCTCATCGTCTTCTCGAACTCCTCATTCTCTTTCGCCTTCTTCTTCTCAGATATCACCAGCTTTTGAGCATGAGTGATAAAGGCCACCAATTCAGAAGCAGATCTGAGAAAATTATATTTCTCCACATATTGGTCAACACCTGCTTTGTTGGCGACCGGTGGTGCGTTACTAAGTGATTTAAGGACAGAGTGATCCTTGGTAGGAATCCATCTCTTCCATGCCTCCTTGTGCAGTAACGCACCCATCAACAGTCTGATCTTGGTCAGAACTCTGTCGGTCTTCTCCAACTCATCAATCACAGGATGAGTTTCTCCTGCTGCCTTAATGCTTTTTTCCATCTCTGCCTTCCCCTCCTCCAAGGCCTTTATTTCCATTGTAAAAAAATGAAATATGCCATTCGAGTTTTTCGAACCCAGATTGGTCTTCATTTTTGTTACATCGACTGCCTCCTGACCAGTCGCGAGGAATCTGGCCGTTGCTCTTGGGTTTGTGTACTGGAGGTAACCCTCACATCGTGGGCCGTATGTACGTTCCCAAATCAGGGTTTGAGTGTACACCCCAAAGATAGCATCGAGTAATTCAAGGTGGGTGTGTGTGTCCCCAAACTTGATATGCTGTATCTTCTTTCTCTTTTCTGGATCAGAGACCAGTTTGCCGAGGAGCTGTGCTGTGTTTGATAATAGGATATAGACATCCTTTTTAGCACGACTTTTCTCTCTTCTTTGATCCTGAGGGATCCACACATAGGTGTCCTTCTCTACCCCCATCTTGTTATCAAACTCTTCTTTAGTGAGGTCATAGTGGTCTTGCACCCACTGTTGTTCCTCCACTGTGATCTCCTCTCCATCACTATGAATCAAGTCGATCATTTTTCGTCCTCCTCCTCCCGTGTAGGCAGGTGGTCAGGGATTACCATATGCTCCTCCTCCTCCCGTCTCTTCTTGTTCAAATCCTCCTTCATCTTCATCTCCTCCATGTCTTCCTTTGTCTCTCAGAAACGCTTGCAACACCGTACGCTCGTCCATCGGAATGATGTTCCAGTCCAGTTTGGTGCCCTTGCCGTCGATGAGGCCCGCAGCTCTCCACTTTTTCGTCCACTCATTGACAGTCTCTCGGTCGCAGCAAGCAGGTGGCTCCATCAATTCGTTGTCCTCGTCGTCCAAGCCAAACTCTAACCTTGTCTTTGGGGTCCTGCAGCCAACCCACCCACTCGATCTTGTCGTTGGGTTTTCCACTCGTGTAGAAGTTGTTCATGCGTTCGCCGACATGGTTCTCGTCCAGCGAGCGGTCGATGACTCCTTTGTGTGGAGCACCCGCGATCTGGTCCGGCAGAACACGTCGTGCGAGAGCGAAGAGATGTCTTGGGTTGCTGCCTGGACCAAGGTCCTCGTTTCTAAACAACACATGACACTTTTATGCATAAAAGTCACAAGTACAGACAGGCTCAAAGAGGTTTTACCTTCTTGGTACTTGGCTTCTTCTTGCGCTTGCTTGTCTTTTTCAGTCATGTTTTTTCCGAACTTCTTGTGGCCTTTCATTTTCTTTGCTTTCTTGACTGCAGGGGAAAGTTTGCTAGTGTCAGGAGTCAAGCAGAGGTCTTCACCACTTTTGTCCTTCCTCTTCCTGCTTCCACTGGAAGGGGTTGACACGACAGAGCTTCCTGATGGGCTTGATTTACTTGAAGCAGAAACAGGAGCCTTCTGAACAGTTAGTCTCAGTGGTGGGGATTGGGCAGAATTTTCTTTTTCTGACCCGAACCTGAGGCCAGAGACTGCCCTTCACCGTCGTCATCTTCAGGATCATTTTCCTGGGTCTCCATTTGACTGAACGAAGGAAGCTTTTTCTTTGTCTTCTTTTTCGAAGACAGTGTGCGAGAAAGGGCAGTTGCTTCATCTTCTTCCTCGTCGTATTCTTCTCGTGGCTCTGGTTCAGATTTGTCTGCTTCTTCTTCTTGTCCCCTTCCAGTTCAGCCTTTCCCTTGTCTTTGCCATCCTGGCCAGCAAGTGTTGCTTCAGCTGCAAACGGTGAGTCTTCCGATTGGGTGTTACGCACAGGGCTTGGTGGAATTAAATCTTCGTCTCCAGTTCCCTGCAAAAAAAAATCAGGTGGCACCAGATCCTGAAACCGGTTAGCACTTTTATGCATAAAAGTGGTGAGTGAAATTGGGCTCGGGCGTAAAAATCAGCAGCACTTTTATGCATAAAAGTGGTGAGTGAAAAAGGCAGTCAAGCAAATCCGAACATGGAATTTTTATGCATAAAAGTGCCAGCTGCAAATGGTCCAGACCTTTTTCAGTGGCAGCCACTCTGGCAGCCTGCTCAGCCTGGGCTCTCAGCAACTCTTTCAGCTTCTTGTTGAGCTTGCCTAAAGTTGCCACATGTAATTCATAATCAAAAAAGTCACCGCAAACAACGTAGGAAAGGGGGGGCAGGGGACGAATTCAAACTCAGCCACACACACAAAGACATCAAACATGGAAAAAAACAAACGGAAGGCACACACAGAAGGGAAAAACAAGAGGGAGAGAACTAGAGAACGAAAGGGAAATGCTTTTTGACCAGTAGGTGCACTGGTGGTCACGCCCTGTTCAAAGATGCGACGCAGCGACCGTTCCCAGGTCACATCCTTAGGCAAGTCTGCTCTGTTGCCCAAATGCAAACACCAGCGCTCCTCCGAATGAAAGTTGATGGTTTGGCCCTTCTGTTCGTCCCAAGCAGAAACGACCCAGATTGGACCCGTTGGAGACTTAGAGGAAGCAAACTTGCTGACCACTCCCGAAAAAGTACACAGGCAAGGCATCTGATCGCAGAAGGGAAACATTTGTTTGCTTCGTTCTTTGTTTTTACGGTGTTTCAACAAGGACGGCGTTTTACGCAATAGGAGGTGGATCTGTGTCTCGAACTAAAACATCGTGGTCTCAGCAGAGAAGGGATCGATTTTCTCTCTTCTGCGGGAAGAATTCTTCCTTTGCGAAGCTTCGATCTGCACAGAAGCAAACGACTTGAAACTGTGATGGAAAGAATCAGGTAAGCAAGGCGTGAACTCACACATAAAAACCATTCTACACTTTGTTAAACACATTTTTGTCACACACCGAAATTGTTGCCTTGACAGTCTTTGCTTCAAGATCAGTTCGTGGGGGGTTTTCAAGAAGTCACCAGACAACAACTGTATTTTACACTGTTAACGAAATGTTTTCAGTGGAAGGGTAGACAATTTCACACAAAACCGAACGAGCCTGAAAAAAGCTTGTAGGGCCAAACCGGATATGGGAATTTTATGCATAAAAGCTCAAAATGTGGCCAGTCCATTTTGGAACAGTTAAATTTTAAAACGTCTGCAGTTCTTGGAAAGTTCTTGTGCATTTTGATTTGGCGTGAATTCAAACGCCAAGTGTTCGGCCCGTTTTGGCATGCACTGTTTCCTGACAAAAAATTCCGCATCAAGCCCCGGCTGAAGACAATCACTGCAATCATGGCTTACCTGCGACTTACCCTCACGTGAGAAAGGACATCCAGGACAGGTCTGACAACGCGGCCCTTCCTGAAGAAGCTAGCAAAGCACTCGGAAGTCTTTTGACGTTGCTTGAGTGGTTCATGCCCGTGGTAAGTCTTTGGCTCAGCTCCACTGTTGACAAATGCAGTTTTGTTGTTGTTGTGCAGGCCCAGGACCTGGGTTGCGTCATTCGTGAAAACTTGCCCAAACAAATTTGGGTGTACTTGCACAGAGCTTTGCATGTGTTGTTGCACTTCAAAGCCAACGAGTACACACATGTCCTGACGTTGCACCTGCTACTGTTGAACTACTGGCGAAGTGTGAACCACCCAGCTTGGCGTTTCAGCATGACCCCAGGATGTTCTCTGAAGAAAAATGTGAAGCGAATCTCAGCAGCGTTGCGAAGCATTATTTGAGCGACCCGATGCGGTTTGATCTTCAACACGTACAGGAAACGCTGTTGTTGCTGACTCACAGTCGTGACAACCTGGGCGAAAGCGCCCGTGATTTGGACGGGCAGAAGATTGAGCCTCGGGGTCCAGAGGTTGAGGCGGCTTACAATTTTTTACTGGAGCTTGTTGCAAGCATTAAAGTGGGAACTGCGAGAATGTACCCTGTTGGCGCAGCCGAAGACTGGGATTCCAAGGATGACATGAAGAACAGGCTTGTTCCATTCGAGATCAAGTTGCAAGTCAAGAATGATGTTCTTCCACAGTTCGACAGAAACGTCCAGCGCTGCAAGCGCCTTTAGGTTTTGAACTGGCTTGTCACTGTTCGCGCAGCAATTGAGGAAGGAGGCGTGGATGATCCGCTCCAAGATTCCCAGGAGGCAGACTCGCAAGGGAACAGGGACCTACAGGCATCGCAAGGCGAGCAGGAATTGTCACAGGCAAGTTTGCAGAGAAGAGATTCAGCAACGTCTGCGGCAGATGCAAAGGCAGGGAACGGCCCTCAAGAAGGGTCACTTGCGAGGAGTCCCAGAATGTTACCGCGGCCAAGGCGCAAACGTCGAGGGGAAGCAGAGCTGGACGCAGCTGAACATGGAGATGAAACAGACAAAATGGCGCACAGCGATTCCCAGTGTACCTCAGACAGTGACGATGACAACTCTTCAGACGACTGGGAGGGCTCTGCCGCCGACGCTGAGTCGGAAGCAGTTGCTAGCCAGCAATCACGTTGTCCGCCCTTGCGCAGCTCTGCACGCGCAGTCAGGGCAAGAATCTGGATGGCACGCTTCGTCGGGGATTTTGACACTGACTCGACTCCGTCAACAGCTTCCCGCCAGAGGTAAAAGATTCGACCAATATCATGCGTGCATACAAAACATTGCTGCTCACCTGACACTCGCCCCTCACATTGACGATAGATTTCTCTCTCTGGTACTACCTTCACTTTGCCCATGTGGGCCTTCTCCTTTACCATGCCTGCTCTGTCTCGCCTTGTCAAAAATCTCGTCATCCTTTTTAATGCTTTCACCTTCTCACCTTCCTCATCTGTGTCTGACTCACTCCCCCTATCTGTGTCAGAAGCAGTATCTGACTTACTCCCCCTACCAAACTTTCCATGTTCCCTTTTTGCTCTCTTTTCCTTCTCTCTCGGTTCTTCCTTCTCACCTGGCTCGGAGTCTTCTCTCGCCTTCTTCATCTCTTCGCATTCATGCAGTCTATGCTCACCCCCACACATCCTGCACTCCTTCTCACATGCGGAGAACACATACCCCTCCATGTTACAGTTGAAACATTTCTCTCCTTTCTTCCACATCTTCTTTCTCGTTCCTGTTCCTTTCCCTCCCCCTTTCTCATTAGTGGTGGTGTGTTTAAACCTACAGTTAGATCAATCACAGCTGCCTGACTGTTCAAACATGTAGCACACCCCCGGCGCACTACGCATAGTGACTGACCCCTCTGTATGAGCAAAACGACACTCATCCCCCCACTTGCATATACTCTGTCTTTGAAACCCAAAACACACACCTCTCTGCCCTTCCTCTCTTTTGTTGGCATCTTTCCCTGCGTGTCCATTTTCTTTCTTCATCTAAATTTTGTCTATTTCTTTGTTTCGGTCTATTTCCAATGCTTTTTCTTCCAACTCCTCCCACCATTCCTCAAAAGACCATACATGCTGCTTCTTATTCATTTTCAGCGTGCTCATCCATCCTCCCCAATCCTTCCTCACCCCCTGTGACGCATACTCAGGGTTTTGTAAGATATTGGTGATTATTGCTTCCATTGTTCTGTGGGGTGTTTTACGGCCTACTGCCTTTAGCTCTTCATCTAACGCAACAAACGCATCAAACTGCGGAGCATAATCACACCCCTCATCAAACGTCCATGCATTCATCGCATTTATCTTATCTTTCACAATGATTCCTCCTCACTCACCTTACCAAACCTTTTGGTTAGTCTTGCCCACACAATGTGCAAGTTCTGACCAAAGTCTGGAGACTTGAATAATTTCTGACCCGTCACTAAGTGCCATAACCCCAGGTGTAAAATAGATAATCAGTGTCCTTGGGGTACTACGGGCCGGTATGACTAAATACTATTATTAACAAAATTGTCCATTGACTACCAGAAGTGTGAATATTGATTCTAGTGATTTTCATCAATATTTTCAAAAAAAAATTGATTTTTCAATATTTAATATTGATTCACAATCAATATCATTTTCACACTGATACCAATGAAAACGTCACCTTTGTGTTTGGAGAGAAGAAAAGCAATATGATTGCATATCACGTGGATGTAGGGTGTGATGAAATTATTCATGTACGTCGGAACCCGCATGACGTCCTCCAGCACCACGTTGCGACGACCACCGGCGATGTCCTTATCGCGGACATAGTTGCCTTCACGATCTCTGACCTTCAACAAAAAAAAATGAATTGCTCATGATTAATCATTTAAAATATATAAACTAGTCACATTAATTTACAATCTATCGGACCAGTAATAGTAATAAACTATGATTAAAAAAGTAATGTATTTAATCACAATATTAAAAATTCCAAGTGGCTGAAAGAAGAAAAAAAAGAAAAATTTAACTAACCGGCTGAACGGATTTCAAAAATTGAAATTGAACTATTCAAATTTTCATAAATATAGATAAGATGATTGTACCGGTGACTTTGGGTTTGTTCCGCGACAGTGCCAGTCCCCGCTCACCATTTTGTGATGGAGGGGCTGTGCGCTTGTCTCGGTGAGCTGACGAAATATAAGGCGGGTGTAGTCCTGCCACTCCTTCGCTTGAGCAGCAGTGAACGTGGTGGCGGGGTTGCTGAGGATGAGGTACTGGGAATGCCAAGCCTTCCAGAAATGTTTGAGGCGATCACATCTACCGGGACTCAAGACTGGGGAAAAGTCGATATTGTCTTCCAGCACGAGAGAAAAAACGTGGCGTAGGACGTGTCCTTGTTCCTGTCTATTGATTTCCCACTTGTTGCCATCCTTCCCTTCAGTTTGTGATTGATGCCGTATAGATGATGATCAGTCAAAAGCTGCTCTAGCCTATCCTGCCGCTCTTTACTAGTTGCTACGTCTTGCATTGGAAAAGGCCAGTACAGCTTGGGCCTACCTTCCAAAGCCTCACGTAACAACATAGTGAAAAAGCGGCCATGAACTCTCAAACACATGTGGAGTAAGTCGGGAATTATGTCTTCTATCTCAATAAAATCAAACAAAGCCTCTTCATGTTTTTTTCCCATCCATGTCCCTATCACCCCTCTGCCTAGTGCAGTCCCACTCTTTCCGCAAATTGCCTCTCTCATCTTTTGTACATTTGCAGTACATGCAGAAGGAGGTGCAATTTGCGGAAAGGTGACCCTGCATCTCCATGTTCCAAACCATATCCCCTATCTGTTTAAAGTGAATCGGGTATGTGAGTGCAGAAGCGAAGGCTTTGAAGCCATCTGACTTGAAAGCCCTCATCTTTTGCAGGTGGGTCTCTATTCTTGCCTTCAGCTCATAACATTCACTCACCTTCGCCTGTACGAGAGGAAATAATCCATCAGTAGACGTAGGTGAAGGGAGAATGTCTATGAGGTTATCCTCTTTATCTACAGCTATCACCTTCGCTGCCACAGTCACTATACTGCCTGACTTGCCTACCTTTGCTCCATCTCCCGCCACACACACCAACAACTTATCTATCTTCTTCGCTGCCTCCATATCTTTGGCCAGGTAAGTCCTGTCTATCGAATGCAACACTGCCTTTAAGTCTACTGATGCAACTAACTTGTCGTCACTCAACTGTAAGTTATACGCCTCCCTCACCTCTGGTGTGATTTCCTGTCTCCTCTTCGTCACTGCCCACCCTGACAGATATGGATGCTTGCTCACACGCAATAACTCACTTATCTCTGTCTCGCTCGTGTTGTGTGTGACCTCGTGTAACAATATCTCGTCCACTATACCCTTAAGGTCCTTCGCGCTAGGCCTACTCTTAACAAATTTCTCAAACGCTTTCCCAAACTCCTGTCTACGTTCTTCCTCTACCTTTCTTGCTTCCAAATGAGCATCTGCCATAAAGCTTAGCTCTTCCACTATCCTTTTGTCCTCTCTCTTCTGTCCTTTTTCGTTTTTCTTCTCTCGATGTTCTGGGTTGCTCAAGGTGAAATAGTCTCTGTGTCCTTTCTTGTGATGTGTGTATTTCATCCCCCCTGGCCCCTTCCACTCACCTATTAGTCTATGCTGTGAGCCATCAAACTCATAGAAGACATTTTTCTTGCTAGCTCCCTTATCCTCTGCCTCTATCGTCTCCTGTTCCTCTATTTCTCTCTCTTCAGCCTCCATTTTTTCTGCCTTTTCGTGAGCTATTTTTGCCCTCTTGGTTTGC
>WBZZ01000998.1:195000-197500 GCA_019918135.1 Paulinella micropora | reverse complement strand
TTTTTCTTGCACAAAATCATAGTCAAGTGTTGGACAACTGATGTAGCTAACAGCTGGGCCCACGCTGCTATCTCCCTCCTTTATAAAGACGGCGATCCACTTCAGGCCTCAAACTATCGTCCAATATCTCTCACAAACTGCTCGGGTAAGATATTTTTCTCTTTATGGTCAAAACACCTAGAGAGTTTTTTGCTGGATAATAAATACTTTGACAGAGCAAAACAAAAAGGTTTCCTCCGTAACGTTGCAGGACGCCCCGAACACATTGCTGCAACAAAGGCTACTATCAAAAATGCAAAAGACCACTATCGCCAACTGGTCATAGCATGGATTGACCTAAAAAACGGTTTTGGAAGCGTAAACCACAACTTGATCCAGTTCGCTCTCTGGTGGTACCACGTGCCCCCTATGTTTGCACGCATAATCTTCCTATATTACGAACTCTTGGTAGCCACAATCGAAGGGAAAGAATGGTCATCAGAACCCTTTGTTTTTGCTGTGGGCGTCTTTCAAGGATGCTGCATCTCTCCTCGCCTTTTCAATGTAGTTTTCAATTTGCTACTTGACCTCCTATTATCGTTGACCAAAAACAACGGATACCACTTCAAACACAAGAACTCAACAGATGAAGTAATCGTGCACGAAGCTGCCTATGCTGACGACCTCAAACTACACAGCCGATCCACGAAACACTGTCAATCTCCATCAACATGATAGGAGGTCTTTGAAGGGCTTGTCAGCGATGAAGTCAATGGGTTTGCCAGTAATAGTAAGGGCAGGGTCAAACGGTGGGAACGATATCGGCATTAATCGTTTGAGACCCTTGTGGTCGTCGGCTTTAGTCCAATATTTGAAAGCAAGGCTTTTGCATTTGTGCGGTTTCGCGGCCATTGTTCTGGTCCATGTCAGAAATTTCTACCATGACCTCAGCGAAAACGAACGAGCAGAAATCCAAAAGAAGTTCATTCTTTCTATGCAAGCCATCGATAGCTGCTCGATCAATGGCTTTATGAAACTGTGGCTCTACCAACACTAAGCTGTCCAGTCACTTGCTTGGCCATTTCTCATTTATGACCTCTGCTTATCTTTCGCCAAAACCCTTGAGAAAATTGCGACCCGTTTCCTCAAAAAATGGGCCAACATCTACAAAAGAGCTCTGGTCTCTTGCCTTTACCGCCCACGCTCAAAATTCGGTCTACAGCTCCAGTCCATCGTTTCTTTTTACCAGCGACTTCAAATCAATCATGCTCACATGCTGAAGTACTGCCCAGATAAACACCTCTCGTCCATCTATGCGATGAACCTGACGAAACACGAAACGTTTCGAACTGTCTGGAAACCAGAGCCTGTACTCGAACAAGTTGATTTTGAATTCAAACATCGAGGCCAATCCGATCATCTCGGAATTGGCCATGGTCGCTACCCAAAAGAACATTCCATCACAGACAGCAAAGACAGGATTTTAGAGTTAGCTGCTGAGACACTACTTGAGACACATTATATGTATGTTTACCGAAAGGCTACTTCTTCAGCAGGTACCAAATCCTATCTATCTATCTATCTATCTATCTATCTATCTATCTATCTATCTATCATCTATCTATCTACATTATATGTATGTTTACCGAAAGGCTAGTTCTTCAGCAGGTACCAAATCCGCCCTGTGCTCTTTGTAGATCTATCTATCTATCTATCTATCTATCTATCTATCTATCTATCTATCTATGTATCTATCTATCTATCTATCTATCTATCTATATACATACATATATATGTATATATATATGTTACCGAACGGCCAGTTCTTCAGCAGGCACCAAATCCGCCCGGTGCTCTTTGTAGATCTACATAACATAAAAAGATGATGTAACATACACGATATAATATGACATGACATGACATGACAGGACATAAAATAACATAACATGTACCAAATCCGCCCGATGCTCTGTGTAGATCTGCGTACATAAAAAGGTGACATAACGTTACATAACATAAAATATGGCATAACATAAAATTATGATGTAACATACGCGACAAGATAATTATGACATGACCTGGCAGGAGACAGGATATAATATAGCATGACATAATGACATGACATAACATAACATAACATGACATAACATAACATAACATAACATAAGACAGCATAACACAACATAACATAACATAAGATAACATAACATAACAGCATAAGATAACATAAGATAACATAACATAAGATAACATAAGATAACATAAGATAACATAAGATAACGTAACATAACGTAACATAACATAACATAACATAACATAACATAACATAACATAACGTAACGTAACAATACAACATAACTCGGGTTTCGTAGGCTTGTTGGACAAAGAATTGGATATGTGCATCCGCGCTCGGGCACGGAATGCGCTGTCGCGTTGGGGCCCCCAAAATGAACGTGCTCATTTCTGTTTCCGAGCCCTCATCGGATAATCCTGATAAGAACTGCCATAGCTGGGCTTGCCC
>WBZZ01000998.1:152500-157500 GCA_019918135.1 Paulinella micropora | reverse complement strand
TGAATTCCAAAAAAAATTATATCAGCATCAGCATCGAGTCTGGGGCTAGCCACCCTGTCAATATGATCCCAACTCCTCCTGGTTCACACAAACCATGATTTATTCTGACGAGGGTGCAAAAACTAGGCAAACAAAACAAGGAATTCTCGCATTCAGGACACTCCCCTAACGCAAATATTTGCATGAATTCCAAATGATATTAGCATCAACATCGAGTCTGGGGCTAGCCACCCTTTCATTGTGAGCTCCCAACGCCGCCTCCTGGTTTACACAAACCATGATTTATTCCGACTGGGGTGCGAAAAAAAACAAGGAATTTCGGCATTCAGGACACTCCCCTAACGCAAATAATTGCGTGAATTCCAGAAAATCATATCAGCATCAACATCGAGGCTGGGGCTAGCCACCCTGTCAATATGAGCTCCCAACTCCTCCTGGTTCACACAAACCATGATTTATTCCGATTTGTGCAAAAAAAAAGGGGGGAATTTTGGCATTCAGGACACTGCCCTAACGCAACTATTTGCGTGAATTCCAAAAAAAAATCATGTCAGCATCAACATCGAGTCTGGGGCTAACCACCCTGCAAATATGAGCTCCCAACTCCTCCTGGTTCACACAAACCATGATTTAGTCCCACAGGGGTGCGGAAATGGGGGGTGGGGGGGTGGGGGGTACACAATTTTCATTTTCCCCCTTCCCCCCAAACCCCCACCCCCTTCACCAACACCTTTCAGGGATAATAATAATAATAATCATAATAATAATCATAATAATAATCATAATAATAATCATAATAATCATAATAATAATAATAATAATAATAATAATAATCATAATAGTGCTTCTCTGTCAATGGCTGATGCAAATCTGCACATGCGCCTCCATCGTCTCACCCGTGAGGGGAGTACGAAGAATTGACGATAGGCTCTAATGACACCCCCGCAAGGGCAGTTCCAACACTTCCAGACGGACCGGTATGTTCAATGAAAATACTGGTGGCACCGACGGGAATCGAACTGGCGACAGGGCCCAGATGGTAGAACTTGACCACTGGGCTATCACGGTGTCCATTAATAATAATAATAATAATAACAATAATAATAATAATAATAATAATAATAATAATAATAATAGACTTATCAGTCAATTGGCCTTTGATCCTGTCGGACATGTGCCTCCATTGGTAGCACGGGACCGTTCGGTGACGCGGCTCCGCTCCAAAGACTCGACTGGCAGTGCAATGTGCAAATGAGCGTGCTGTGCATGTGCAAGTGGGTGCAAGGAGTGAGAGGAGTTATCTGCCGAGAAGAAGTCCGCGACGCTGCGCTGACCTCCACCTACAACAGATCTAGCCAGACATTCTACCTGACTAGGCCTTCCCCTCCTACCCACCTCCTGAACGACCGTGAGGTCGATCACCTCCTCCTCCTCCGCCCCCTCTGCCTCCCTGGTCTGCGCCTCCAACTCCTCCCACTCCTTCCAGATGGTGGCAACAAACCTTCCTAACTCCTCCTCCACCTCTTCTGGGACAGGGATAAACAAAACGCCGAGCATCGCCGCCATCTTTTCATCCTCCCCCTTCAGCCATTCCTCTTTGAAGAGCCTCATCTCCTCCTCTGCCTCCCGCAGTTCCCTGTGATAAAGCCCTCCTCGATTCAGCACGAGGGGCTGCCGGGCTTGCGCCTCATCGATAAACTTAAACAGTGCCTCACGAGAGCTCGCAAACGTTGGGCAATGCAGCAGGAAGTGACGTAACGACTCGTTAACCTCAGTGCCACACAAGGCGAAACAGCTTGAGCAGTCCGGCGAGCATGAGCCAAATTTGGATCGGTAGAGGCGAAGGCGATTGTTGCAGCTCAACAATCGCCTTCTGATAAGGTTGTGACTTCCCCCCTCCAGCGCCCGCCAACGTGGGAAAGCAGAGCGGGAAGACATCTGGCTAAGCAGCACCCTAAGCCCATCAGAGGGCTTAGCCTGCCGCTCCCAGCCAGCTACTTCCTGCCGGACAGACCATTGCTTTGCCACCTCGTTCCAGTTCGCCAGAGCGGCCCGCCAGTCCTTATCATCTACCGTGCCATCTTCGTTCACGACCCGCTTGAGCGCATCCAAGCCCTCCATCGCTAGCCACCCTGTCAATATGAGCTCCCAACTCCTCCTGGTTCACACAAACCATGATTTATTCCGATTTGTGCAAAAAAAAAGGGGGGAATTTTGGCATTCAGGACACTGCCCTAACGCAAATATTTGCGTGAATTCCAAAAAAAAATCATGTCAGCATCAACATCGAGTCTGGGGCTAACCACCCTGCAAATATGAGCTCCCAACTCCTCCTGGTTCACACAAACCATGATTTAGTCCCACAGGGGTGCGGAAATGGGGGGTGGGGGGTACACAATTTTCATTTTCCCCCTTCCCCCCAAACCCCCCCCCCTTCACCAACACCTTTCAGGGATAATAATAATGATAATAATAATAATAATTATCATAATAGTGTATCTCCTGCCAATTGCTGAGCCAAAAGGCCATGTGCATCCAGTCCTCCATTCCATAAGGAAAGTCTCCACACCAATCGGTGGAATAAAGGAAGTGACGGCATAGAACATTACTCTAGGAGCTTTATACCAATCAGCCCATGGAAAGGACCGATGGCCTATGTACTAATAATCATAATAATAATCATAATAATAATCATAATAATAATAATAATAATAATAATAATAATAATAATAATAATAATAATAATAATAATAGTGCTTCTCTGTCAATGGCTGATGCATTTCTGCACATGCGCCTCCATCGTCTCACCCGTGAGGGGAGTACGAAGAATTGACGATAAGCTCTAATGACACCCCCGCAAGGGCAGTTCCAACACTTCCAGACGGACCGGTATGTTCAATGAAAATACTGGTGGCACCGACGGGAATCAAACTGGCGACAGGGCCCAGATGGTAGAACTTGACCACTGGGCTATCACGGTGTCCATTAATAATAATCATAATAATAATAATAATAACAATAATAATAATAATAATAATAATAATAATAATAATAATAATAATAATAATGCGTGAATTCCAAAAAAAATCATATCAGCATCAAGATCGAGTCTGGGGCTAACCACCCTGCAAATATAAGCTCCGAACTCCTCCTCGTTCCGACAAACCATGATTTATTCCGACAGGGGTGCGGAAATGGTGGGTGGGGTTGGGTGGGGACAATTTTCATTTTCCCCCTCCCCCCAAACCCCCCACCCCCTTGACTAACACCTTTCAGGGATTATAATAATAATAATAATAATAATAATAATAATAATAATAATAATAATAATAATAATAATAATAGTGCTTCTCTGTCAATTGCTGATGCAAATCTGCACATGCGCCTGCATCGTCGCACCCATGAGGGGAGTACGAAGAATTGACGATAGGCTCTAATGACACCCCCGCACGGGCAGTTCCAACACTTCCAGACGGACCGGTATGTTCAATGAAAATACTGGTGGCACCGACGGGAATCGAACTGGCGACAGGGCCCAGATGGTAGAACTTGACCACTGGGCTATCACGGTGTCCATTAATAATAATAATAATAATAACAATAATAATAATAATAATAATAATAATAATAATAATAATGCGTGAATTCCAAAAAAATCATATCAGCATCAAGATCGAGTCTGGGGCTAACCACCCTGCAAATATAAGCTCCGAACTCCTCCTCGTTCCGACAAACCATGATTTATTCCGACAGGGGTGCGGAAATGGTGGGTGGGGTTGGGTGGGGACAATTTTCATTTTCCCCCTCCCCCCAAACCCCCCACCCCCTTGACTAACACCTTTCAGGGATTATAATAATAATAATAATAATAATAATAATAATAATAGTGCTTCTCTGTCAATTGCTGATGCAAATCTGCACATGCGCCTGCATCGTCGCACCCATGAGGGGAGTACGAAGAATTGACGATAGGCTCTAATGACACCCCCGCACGGGCAGTTCCAACACTTCCAGACGGACCGGTATGTTCAATGAAAATACTGGTGGCACCGACGGGAATCGAACTGGCGACAGGGCCCAGATGGTAGAACTTGACCACTGGGCTATCACGGTGTCCATAATAATAATAATAATAATAATAATGATAATAGTGCTTCTCAGTCAATGTCGAATGCATTTCTGCACATGTGGCTCCATCGTCTCACCCGCGAGGGGAGTACGAAGATTTGACGATAGGCTCTACTGACACCCCCGCAAGGCAGCTCCGAGCCTTCCAGACAGACCATTACTTTCAAAGAAAATATCCTTTGAAAATACTGGCCCCGACGGGAATCGAACTGGCGACAGGTCCCAGATGGTAGACCTTAACCACTGGGCTATCGCGGTGCCACTTAATAATAATAATAATAATAGTAATAATAATGATAATGATCATGATAATGATAATGATAATAACCTCTCAGTGACTATGGAGAAAATGCCGTATATCCATATGCACTCTATGTGTATGTGTCTGTGTTTGTGTCTGTGTGTGTGTCTGTGTGGATGTGTCTGTGTGTGTGTGTGTGTGTGTGTTTATGTATTTATGTGTAGCTACTGCTAAGGTTTTGGCTAAGAGTAGATAACGTACTTTTAAGAATTTTTGACACCAGGTCTATCTATCTATCTATCTATCTATCTATCTATCTGTCCATCTATCTATCTATCTATCTTGATATCTGTCTAGATATCTATCTATCTATCTATCTATCTACCTATCTATCTATCTATCTATCTATCTACCTATCTATCTATCTATCTATCCACCTACCTACCTACCTACCTACCTACCTACCTACCTATTCAGAATATTTGACATCAGCAGAGCTGCCTATCTATCTATCTATCTATCTATCTATCTATCTATCTGTTGTGAATCTTGTATATCAGTCTGTACACAGCACGAGCAAACCTCTGCTTATTATTATTATTATTATTATCATTATTATTATTATTATTAT
>WBZZ01000998.1:142500-147500 GCA_019918135.1 Paulinella micropora | reverse complement strand
CTCTCTTTTTTTTTTTTTTTTTTTTTTTTTTTTTTTTTTTAATTTAACCCTAGGGTTGATTGTGGCTTCAGAATCGTTGTAGCTCAACTTGTGCTAAATTGAAAATTGGAAGAAAACATGAGATGAAGATAGGATGAACATGGAGCCAAGATGGAATCGAGTTGGAACCAGGCCTAAGAACAGTGCCATAAAGCTTCGTAGCCCAACCGTGACACTTACTTTACTTAGTCACCGGTCTGGTTCCAGTTTGGTTCCATCTTTGTTCCATGTTCATCCTATCTTCATCTAATCTCGGTTTTGCTTTCTTCCAATTTTCACTTTGGTAGAGAAAGCCGATGTCACAACTTGACGATTTTCTGTTTTGCTTGTCTTCAGTTATACCTTCTTCCCCCTCACCTGCCATAGTCTTGCTTCTTCCCCTCTGGTCATTATTAATAAAAGGCCAATAGTTCGACTAGATGATGCGTAAGTGCGCAGTGATCTCTCTCTCTCTCTTTCTCTCTCTCTCTCTCTCTCTCTCTCTCTCTCTCTCTCTCTCTCTACCTCTCTCTCTCTCTCTCGCTCTCTCTCTCTCTCTCTCTCTCTCTCTCTCGCTCTCTCTCTCTCTCTCTCTCCCTACCTCTCTCTCCCTACCTCTCTCTCACTCTCTCTCTCTCTCTCTCTCCCTCTCTCTCTCTCTCTCTCTCTCTCTCTCCCTCTCTCTCTCTCTCTCTCTCTCTCTCTCTCTGCAATCATTATAAGCTATAAAAATACTGTATCAATATCGATAATGATATTAATAATATTAATATTTTCCACTGAACGACTGTCAAGGTCGGAATGATTGCCAACTGCGGCACTACGACTAAGAACGGTTCAATTCAATCCTGTCACCATTACCTATGTTATTTCAAGTAGTATATATTAATATTAATAGCACACGATTACTGTAGCCGTATTTCGCCTCCAAAAATTGTGGCCTGCTAATTTTACAGTGCCCCGACGACCCGGGCCGGGTGTAATTACTTAAGAGCCAGTTCACGAAAATAGAGGAAAAACTGTGACTTGAATCACCGATCAACTTTATGCTGGTGGCAGTCCCTAGACCGACTCGTCCGATCATACGGAGGCTGATCACTGATAAGTTGTAATAACTCCTTGAGTAACTGCTAAAGATCCTCTGACTTACTACTACTGTAAATTTAAAGTAAACTTACTCAAGTTCACGGGCTTATTAATAACTAATATTACTGTGGACATTCAAGTGGCAAACTATCCCACTTTGATCTCATCGTTCTCCATCAACTTCAATGAAGTCTAAGTGATACGGTCACGACAAATCTGAAGCCAGCATTGCAAAGCCATATGTAGGTTCTCCCGTATACTTGAGTGAAAGTGGTCGGTAGAATTCAAAAAAAAATTTAGAATGCAATACTAGTGTAATTTTATTCAATAAAAATTATACATGTTTGGCGGTAAAGAAAGTGATCATCGGAATAACATATTACAAAAACCTCATTGAAAAATAGTCAAAACTGACTTCAAACCAATCATCAAATTCCCGTCGCTCACCATTTTTTCCCAACTAATTTGCACACCCCCCACCGGAAAAAAGTCCCCACCTTGCCACCTGAAAAAATGTTGCTTGTGATGACCAAAAATCAGAGTCAGTTTTCATATGTTCCCTGTATGCTCTTCAATAAATTTTTATATAATATCTTTCTATGTATGCTTATAATTAAATGTACAAAGTTTTTTTACAAAAAGGTAATCTTAAGCCTGCAAACAAACCGGCCAAAATCAGCAAAAATAGGGCATAAGGCCCTCACTCAGAAATTTTTTGATTTAAATACAAGGCCGGTACTAGTACAGAAAGTGAAGGAAATCATAGAGACTATTTAACAAAAGCATGTTGTGCAGAAAGTGCAGAAAAAATTGAAAATCTGTAAAGATCTCACACACGATTTTTTTAGCCTGTCTGGAGCCCAGAACAGATCACCAACAGCATGGTTACAAAGCAAGGAGCAGGAGTTGAACATATGCAAAACAAAGACTATGTGATTGTGAATAGATTCAGCACATAACATTCCCAGAAAAGCACACACAACACATATATGAGCGATACAGGACAGATGCAAAAAAGTGCTTCAGGGAAGAAAGAACAACACATGCTACAGATAAATTTACAACACACCATTTTGCAGACAGCATGGGCACAACGTTTGGAAAGACTGTACAAGACCACGGGACGTGAAAGTATGCATGAGAAATACACAGAAAAAAAAACACAAAACCCTCTCTAGACATGACTTTTACCAATCTCGACCCCGCAAAAATCGTCAAATAAAAAAAAATTAGTGCAGCCTTCACTTCAAAGGCTACGTATGTCGATAGGCCTGTTTGTTCAAATATTTTTTGGAAATTTTTCTGGTTTCCTCTCCGGGAATGGCATGATCCTATCAAATATTGCCACAGAAATTCAACGGGCCCGCGGCGCCAGTTTCATCTACGAGGTCTATGTGTTCGCAGCGAGTGTGTGTTCAAACCACGTTGTTTCAAGCAAAAGCAAGCATGACACAAGTGTTTTCATCAGAACATGTGGACTTTCCTGTATTTGAAATCCTTATTATCGACTTCAATTTTCACATTTCACGACATAGCAAATATGGTGTTTTTAACTGAAAAATGCTGTTTGCATGATGCACTCTGCACTCATTTTTACGCACAAGTGCACAAATGAATTCAAATGTTATGTTGAGCAATTCTGCCAGAGGGTTTTTGCAGAGAAGTACGGTATAAAACAAAAACCAGGAAAACATAGGTCAGAAATTAGTTTGTTCACATTCAGAAAATACCATAGATCTCATTAATACCTTATATAAACTGAAGACAAAATACAGGAAAGTCCATTCCCACTAAAAACATTGAATTCTGCGCAGACAGCACCTCAAAATCTTGAATATTGAATGAGATTACTCGCTGCCGATTCTACCGACCACTAGAACCTACATTATGAGTAGTAAAGACAACAGCTTTCCAACAGTGTGCGCTACATTTCCGTATCTCAAACATTGATTGAGAAAGATGAGGTCAAAGTTTGATGGTTTTGCCACTTGAATGTCGACAGTAATATGCTCGCAGTGTGGCTGGGAACGTGATGCTATGCCAGCGGCGTCGGCGCTGCTTGGATCTCATCGTGATCGTCTAGATCAGATACTGCGGATGCCTGACTGCCCCCCCATCTCCAAGGAAACACTTGCGTTCGTACCACGTGGATCCTCCCTCGCAGGCACTGCCACATCGTTGAGCTGGGTTCGACTATTTCTGTGGTGGATTGTGGGGGGGTTGCTTCGCGTCTAAGCCTTCCTTCTCCTTCCTGCACGGAAAGGTCTCCTGCACCTCTTCCTTCGCCGGATTAACCACGAGGGAATTTATTTCCAGAAGCTAGGCGTCACCTGCTGTCGTCGACATGGCCGGGTCATTACCTTCCTCGGAAACTCGCGAGCCTCGCGCTTCTTCGTTTACAGCCGGCTGTTCGAGCACCGAGCACGAATATTGTGCACCAGGCTGCGCAAATGAATGCGACGCCTCCGAACCGACAGCCGATTGTTCTGCTTCTCTGCCGTTGGTTTGTTCTGATCCTTTTCTGCCATTGGTGAAATTGGAGAGCTTGACCTCCTTGAAGGGCAGCCCTGAATTAGGCACAACTTGCGAAGGATCCTCCCTCAAACTTGGAGCTGAACTTTGACTTCCTAATGCACCCGTTGTATCTCCTCGGATTGGGGCCCCAGGTCTCGCGCCGGCCCGAGGGGGAGGAGGCTGCAAGGATGATGTATTCCTTGATGCTGCAGGGCGAGGCATCCGCAAGCAATAAATGGTCACGGAACAAAGGATGGTGTAGAAAATAGGAACAAAGACAAAGGGCGCAGAAGCATTTGTTCGCCCCCCACCCGCGAACAAGATGAAGGCAAGTAGTAGTGTGATAGATGTGCTCGCAACCAGACTGCGACGAAGAAGGCGCTTGTAAATTTTCCAGCGTTGAGTGTCGCGGTCGGGCCTAACGCTCTTGGAGGCGCGATAGACCTATCACCCAATGTCGCTGTATTCCTCTCATGATAAGAAAAACGGGAGGCGAGTGCAGCGAAACTTTTGCAGTAACTTGCGGTGATTTCCCGGAAACATACCACATTTTCGCCTTTCTCATATTTCGGCTACAAGATCTATCAATCTAATATTATCTTATCTAAAGGGAGGGGAAGAGCAAGCAAGGAACGTTAGCAGAGAGAGTTCTTCCAGACATCCTTCTTTCCTTATTTCCTTCATTCACTCTTGCTTTCTTTCTTTCTTTTCTTTTCTTTTCCTTTTTCTCTCTTTTTTTTTTTTTTTTTTTTCCTTTTCTCCCTTTCCCCTTTTCTCCTTTTCTCTTTTTCCTCTTTTTCCCCGCTTCTCCCCTCTTCTCCTCTCTTCTCCTCTCTTCTCCTCTCCTCTCATCTCCCCCCCTCCTCTCCTCCTCTCCCCTTCTCCTCTTCTCCTCTTCTCCTCTTCTCTTCTTCTCTTCTTCTTTTCTTCTTTTCTTCTTTTCTTCTTTTCTTCTTTCCTCTTTCCTCTTCCTCTCCTTTTTCTTTTTTCCTTTTCCTTTTCTTTTCTTTCTTTCTCTTTCTTTCTCTTTCTTTCTCTTTCTTTCTCTTTCTTTCTTTCTTTCTTTCTTTCTTTTCTTTCTCTCCTTTTTCTTTTTTTTTCTTTTCTTTTCTTTTCTTGACTTTTCTTGTCTTGTCTTTTCTGGTCTTTGCTTTTCTTTTCTTTTTTTTCTTTCTTTCTTTCTTTCTTTTATTTCTTTTATTTCTTCTTTCCTTCCTTCCTTCCTTCCTTCTTTCTTTCTTTCTTTCCTTCCTTCCTTCGTGTTGATTCTTTCTTTCTTTCTTTTCACTCTTCCTTGACAAAAAGAGGAGAGAAACAACGGCGCAGGCGATGGATGAAGGGGAGACCGAGAGAAAAGAAACAAAAAGAACAGAGAGAAGGAA
>WBZZ01000998.1:132500-135000 GCA_019918135.1 Paulinella micropora | reverse complement strand
ATTACTCTAGGAGCTTTATACCAATCAGCCCATGGAAAGGACCGATGGCCTATGTACTCCCTAATAATAATAATAATAATAATAATAATAATAATAATAATAATAATAATAATAATAATAATAATAATAATAATAATAATAATAATAATAATAATAATAATATACTTCCTCTAAGGCATACTGATGCAGCTGATGGCACGATCCGTTTCCGGACATGAGCCTCCATGCCCTTGTTCGAGGTGCTCCATCCCCACCTAGTCAGTCTCTCGACTGATTATAGGGGCCACCGATGGAGCTCCTGAGGGCAAGACTACACTAAGCCGAGGTTATTCCGCAGTCCCAACAACCTCTTGCAAAACGTTGCCGCATGTGCAAGTGCGTACACCAAGCATGATTGCTAGAACTACCTCAAAACCCCACCCATAACAATTTGGTATCCGCTGGGTCCACGGGCTATCAACCGGCATAGCGGAGTTTAAGATCTTCGACAGGCGCCTAACGACCCTCCTCCCCAGCATCATCCACCAAATGGTTTTGAGTTGGCATCACAGTTTAACGCCGTAAGGCCATTGGGCTGAATAATAATAATACTAATAATAATAATAATAATAATAATAATAATAATAATAAAGATAGTTGAACACTAATAATACGAGGAGGATGGATAACTGAACACGGAACGGACTGTGATGATTGATGATGAGGACTGATTGACGACTGGAACGAACGAGTGCTCTCTCGCTCTCTCTCTCTCTCCCTTTTTTTTCCATTTACTAGTTTTGTATATGGTTATGCCTTCGCTTTCACCTTCCGTTGTTCGTCCTTTATTTTATGTGTGTGGTTGTGTGTGTGTGTGTGTGTGTGTGTGTGTGTGTGTGTGTGTGTGTGTGTGTGTTTGTATATGTGCATGTGAGATTAGTATGTCTCGGTAGTCAATGGGCTACATGCCCGAGGCGTGCTAAGCTCTTCTTCCTTGTATGAGCCTTACGTGCATCCTTCCCTCCAAAAGTTATCATTAACACTAGGGGTCATGGATACGGGCAACTAAACGCTTCGGGCATTTAGACCATTATATGGCCAGCTTCTTACCTGTGATATATCGATCTTCTACTATTTGAGCCTACGCATGTTTCATCCTTTCCTCGTATGTCTCCTCCTGCTCTTTGCTTGCTTTGCCTGCATCAGTTTGTTTTATTTGCTATTGCTTTTGCGTTGATTAAAATATTTTACCTCTGTTTGCTCTCCTTTCTACTCTGTTTCAGTTTATTATTGAGTTTACTACAAGTTCAACACACTAATGATTAAAATTATAAGTGGTGATAAATAAATAAATAAATAAATAAATAAATAAATAAATAAATAAATAAATAAATAAATAAATAAATAAATAAATAAATAAATAAATAAATAAATAAATAAATAAATAGTACCATAAAAACTTTCGTCATGTCAAAGTTTCGAAGCAAAAGCAGAATGTATTCAAAGATGTCCCTGTTTGGATGGGCAGTGATTACAGTCACAGATCACTAGCCTGACTAGTACTATAAGATGAAGGTACACGCAGGTTGTGTCGAAGTAAAAAAAAAAAAATGCAGTAATCTCATCGCCTTTTACGTCGCTCAAGCTGTAAACAGGCCGGTCCCTTTTTTGAAAATTCATCCCACCGGGTGGTGCGGTCTGTGGTGCACATGTGGTGCATGGCGCACATATGTTGTGTGCATGCCTATCGCATATTTTGGAAGAAAAAAAAGGTTCCAACGCACGTGCGCTTCCAGGCCTCCCTTTCCTTCTTTCTTCCTTTCTTCCTTTCTTTCCTTTCTTTCTTTCTTTCTTTCTTTTTCTTTCTTTCTTTGCATTGTCTTTCCTTCTTGTCTTGTTTCTTGCTTTCTTTCTTGCTTTCTTTCTTTCTTTCTCCTTTCTTTCTATCTTTCTGCCTTTCTTTCTTTATCTTTCTTTCTTGTTTTCTTCTTTCTTTCTTCTTTCCTTGTTAACGTTCTTTCTTGCTTTATCTTTCTTTCTTTCTTTCTTTTTCTTCTTTCTTTCTTTATCTTGCATTCTTTATCTTTCTTTCTTTCTTTGTTTCTTTTGGTAATTTCTCTCTCTCTCTCTCTCTCTCCCTCTCTCTCTCTCTCTCTCTCTCTCATCTCTCTCTCTCTCTCTCTCTCTCTCATCTCCCTCATCTTTCCCGCTTTCTTGCGAGCTCTCTCTTTCTCTCTTTTTTCTTTCTTTTTTTTCTTTCTTTCTTTCTTTCGTTCTCTCTTTCTTTCTTTCTTTCTCCTTAATAATATTGAATAGCATTTAAATAATATTGAATAATATTGAATAATATTAAATAATATTGAATAACACTAATTGAATAATATTGAATAAGTTATATTGAAGCATAATATTGAACTTTCTTCGTGCAGCACATGTGTTCTATGTCTTAACATAACATATTTTGTATTAGAATATTGCATATATATGCACCACATATGCACCACATATGTTGCACGCGTGC
>WBZZ01000998.1:110000-120000 GCA_019918135.1 Paulinella micropora | reverse complement strand
CTGAGGCGTACTGATGCAGCTAATGGCATATCCTCAACGGACATAAGCCTCCAGTACCCTTGTTCGAGGTCCTCCACCCCCCCGTGTCAGTCTCTCGCCTGATGATCGGGGCCACCGATGGAGCTCCTGAGGGCAAGACTGCACTAAGCCGAGGTTATTCCGCAGTCCCAGCAACCTCTTGCAAGACGTCACCGAATGTGCAAGTGCATACACCAAGCGCGGTTGCTAGAGCTGCCTCGAAACCCCACCCATAACAATCTGGTGTCTGCTGGGTCCTGGGCTATCAACCAGCATATGCGGAGTTTAAGATCTTTTACGCGCGCAACGACTCTCCTCCCCAGCATCTACCACCAAAGGGTTATGAGTTGGCGTCACAGTTTAACGCCTTGAGGCCATTGGGCTGAATAATAATAATAATAATAATAATAGTAATAGTAATAATAGTAATAATAATAATAATAATAATAATAACAATAGTAATAATAGTAATAATAATAATAATAACAACAACAATAATAATAATAATAATAATAATAATAATAATAATAATAATAATAATAATAATAATAACAGTAGTAGTAGTAGTAGTAGTAGTAGTAGTAGTAGTAGTAGTAGTAGTAGTAGTAGTAGATAATAATAACAATAATAATAATAATAATAATAATAGTGCTTCTCTGTCAATGGCTGATGCATTTCTGCACATGCGCCTCCATCGTCTCACCCGTGAGGGGAGTACGAAGAATTGACGATAAGCTCTAATGACACCCCCGCAAGGGCAGTTCCAACACTTCCAGACGGGCCGGTATGTTCAATGAAAATACTGGTCCAGCCGGATCGGTATGGTCAATGAAAATACTGGTCCAGCCGGATCGGTATGTTCAATGAAAATACTGGTGGCACCGACGGGAATCGAACTGGCGACAGGGCCCAGATGGTAGAACTTGACCACTGGGCTATCACGGTGTCCAAAATAATAATAATAATAATAATAATAATAATAATAATAATAATAATAATAATAATAATAATAATAGTGCTTCTCTGTCAATGGCTGATGCATTTCTGCACATGCGCCTCCATCGTCTCACCCGTGAGGGGAGTACGAAGAATTGACGATAAGCTCTAATGACACCCCCGCAAGGGCAGTTCCAACACTTCCAGACGGGCCGGTATGTTCAATGAAAATACTGGTCCAGAAATAGACCGGTATGTTCAATGAAAATACTGGTGGCACCGACGGGAATCGAACTGGCGACAGGGCCCAGATGGTAGAACTTGACCACTGGGCTATCACGGTGTCCAAAATAATAATAATAATAATAATAACAATAATAATGATGATGATGATGATAATAATAATAATAATAATAGTAATAATAATAATAATAATAATAATAATAGTAATAATAATAATAATCATAATAATAATAACAACAACAACAAAATTGGAATATTTGCTTTCAGTTCACCATTAACCATGTGACAGACATCGTCGACGGATTCTTGTGTCGGAATGAATACCGTACTCACCGGACCGAAACATTAATATTGTATTGTGTTCAACTTTCTTCAAGTTTTTACTTCAAGTTTACACTTCTATTTTTAGTACCGTTACTTCATTTTTCCATTTATTTATCAACTGTGATAACTTGTAGTTGTTACGTTTTCAACTGCCGTTAACAGATCAATTTATTTCCCTTTACCGGTTAGCTTTTTAGAAAATGTTAACTATTGCCTTTTCCTCATACTATGATCTAAAACTTTATTTCTTTTGTAGGCGCAGATAGGTAAATATGCGACCTTTTCCTTATACCCCTATACACAGTGATGTATAGAAGAGCTATATCTCTTTAAGATGTAGTTATATCCGTTTTTATTTATATACTTTTGAGCCGGTTGAAAACGATAATATTACTATTCCTAGCCGGTACTAGTTTTTAAGCCGGATAATATTATCGTTAGGGGTGACACTGAAATGCCTCTCTTTTTCCTTTTTGTTGCTTGGCTCTGACAGTCTCCTACATTTTCCTCCATACTGGTTTCCTCTCTTTGCAGAGGAAGAAGATTAGGTTATTTTCAGAGTGCTGTGGAATTGGATGGATTAATACAGCCCGGCTTGCAATAAATAATATATATCTTTTGAATATAACCGACAAAAGTGGAGTCCCAGCGTAGATTTTTAGATCCTCCAAATTTCAATTCAGCATTTTGAAAAAACCACTCGCCTAAGTAAAGAAAGAGAAAGGTAGTGGAGGAGTGTAGGAAAGGAGTTGGGGAGGTGTTAGATGTTTGCAGTGCACATAAACAACAGTGAAATCTTGCACAGAGGCCCACAAAGCGGCACGACAAGACACTCGTGTGTACAATTTTGACACCTATAGCAGTGTGTTTGGCTGAGAGTGTAGGGGGGCATAGACTGAGTGTACTCAGCCTGTGGGGCAGAAACATTAGGGTGCTCACTGATTCAGTGGATTGTCGACACATTGTCGAGTCAGAGGAGTGCTTAACAGCCGACACTCACAAGGAGAGTGAACACCCTCCTGTCAGTTCTGTCAACACTCTTACACTTATCCCTACACATACTCCTCACGAAAAGAATAACAAACAAATACGCACTCTACTATTGTGACTCTAGTTTGTACTGCCACAAGCACGTAGCACACACAAACGTTGTTGAAACGTAGACACGTGCAAAGAGGCAGAAGAAAGCAAACAAACAAAACATAAACAGAAATCTATTCATTTCTCATAAAACCTGTTTATAAAAACAACACACATCCCACTGGCACCAAACAAGGTAGCCATCTCTTAAAGGGGTGGTAGGCCAGTCCATTAAGACATAGGCCGGTGGAATTAAGTGTAAATTGAACAGGCTTCGAAACAGGGAAGCCATAAGGGAGTGTGTTTTGAGGACGATTTTTATTTTCGTTCGAAAGCAACGAAACACACACCCCACATCACACTCAAGCACTCCAAACGTGTTGTGTGGTGTCATATAGGTCAGCAAGGACAAGAACTCGGATACCGAGTGGCTTTCAAGACAATCGTCAACAAGTGTGTGAAGAGTCTACAGCACTCGGTACACACACACACAAAAACATACACGACAACGCTCACAAACCTACCAGGCCCAGTACCACAATCAGAAAAGACAAACGAAGGTTTTTCTTTGAGTTGGAAAAGACACCTTCTTTGAAAAAAAAAAGAAAGGAATAAGGTGATCAATTGGGCAGAGTCCAGAGGGAATCATCGAAAACCTTTTTGCACTTTTTCTGTTGTGTCAGCAGAAAGGGGGTTCCAGAGTTGCAGAAAGTTTGTTGTGTACTGCCAGGGTGCACACGTACGCATCGTCTGGTTTGGCAGAAAGAACAGCAAGGCTTCCCCCGGCAGAGGGGGAGGGTGAGTCCACCAAACCTTTGACTGTTACCTGCTGATTGTTGTGTTGGGTGTGGGTTGGTTGTTGTGTTGTGTGACATCGTGCTTGACACAGGCATTGACGACACATTTGAACACGCGACAACAAAAACAAACACAACAGCACACTCACACATCGTCTCAACCCCTAAGGGGCACAATGAAAATTGCGTGGATAGGCTCTACAACGAGATCATCCACCGCAATAAGACTAGACATGTCTGAGGGTAACGACACACCCGCCACAGGCGGCGGTTTTACCATTCCTGCAAGGGGAGGAAACAGAGCACAGGAGGAACCTGTCCCTCGCTCCCCATGGAGAGGGCCCGACAATGGGCTGGTAATCCCGGCTCGTGCAATTCAGACGAAGGTAGTGCTTGACCGATACCGAGGTCCAGCAGAGGGATGGCCGAGCAATCCTTTGGACGAAAAGGAACAGAAGACAAACCAAAACGAAAACTCGTCACATCTTTTTCCGAACAATATGTGTTTGAGAAGTATGTCAGAAGTGGAAAAGCGTTGGACAAGAAAATCGCTCCCCATCCGGCGGTCAAGCTCTACTGGTGCAATTTCTGCGCCATGTGCGAGTTGGTCGCACAGACAATAAGTGATATTCTCCGAATTCGTCTAGCGAACGAAGTTCAAGTCACATATGGTAACGATGGCAGAGCCACTATCGCTCCAGAAGGAACGACATTCGTTTTCTTCCACAGGAAGGTAATTGTCCCGCCTTTGGGAAACAATTGGGGTGGAGGGCATAACCGACCTCCAACCACCGCTGAACAACAAAAGACTGCTAACGACAAGTTGGTCGAACGGGCACTGACTCGGCTAGACAAGGCTACAACATTCGACTATGGAAAATACAAACCGCAAGTTAACATCGATTGTGGCGAGGGTATTTTGCTTTTGTTGGGCTACACGTGTCTGGACAGCACGATTGGGCAGTTCAGCCTGACTGCAGCCGACACTAAACAGATTTTAGCCAACAAAGCTAGTCGATGGGCTTCCCAAGACTTGCTGACACACAAGCGGCCCTATGGGACGAAGAAGCGGGCAGATTGATCCAAGGGGGACACTTGAAGCCTCCCATGCGACCTCATCACCTGCTTGAACAATTTGTCAAGGGAGGCCAAGGCGAACGAACCACAGTTTGACATACTGTCCTTTGTCACATCCACCTCATGGGAGACCACTCTTATACGGGGTCCAGCTCCTATCAGAGATCCCCCTCGAGTCCACCTAACCGTGGTCATCATCGTCGAGCTCATCGAGCTCCTCGAACCCGTATTGGGGTCAGGGGCCGAAATATTCACCAATCCATACGCATCTACATTTTCTTCAGCGAGGGGTAGCCCTAACCCATATGCACAACAACCTACTCGGGATTTCATTCTCCATCACCGTGGGCTTGACATCGCCACCTCATACTTACCAAGCACCACAATTATGCCCATTTACTCACCACCACCTTTACCACCTCCCATATTGCCCCCCCCCCCCCCCCCCCCGCACCACCGCCGGTTGGCCAGACAAAAGGGGCCCCGCCCTCACGTCAGCCGGCGACGAAGAAAAGAAAACACGTCCTATCGCACGTCAGACCAATCACCCTCTCAGCTCATTATCCATCGACCTGGTCCGGCTAATTGTCCTTATGGGATACAAAGGTTAGAAGACATTGGCAACCCGCCAGTGGTCAAGTCTAACACCCTGTGTGATTATTGCCATCACGCCCTGGAATTTAACTGCTTACCAGACCGTCGATTTTGGGTATGGCCTCATGGGGAAGTCGTGTCAGCGATGGCACACAATCCCGGGCACCCCGCAGCATCCAATAGCGATGAAGAGGTATATACGCCGATACAAGGCGGGAGAGTCGAAGGTCAGAAGGCCGGAAGATGGCGATTGGGTGCCCTGCCCAAAACAGCAGGCACACATGAACCTGCCATTCCCGGATGTTGACGAACACGAACGGGTCTCACTGATGCCGAACGGGCACGTGGCGGGTTGGTACGCCGCCTTCGATTCGGAGGCCGACATGCTCATGATCAAGAGCCAATACCCGGCGGCGGAAAAGTTCGCGGCATATATGCCAGGACAGGAGTCACTCCTGCTCCAGATGGGTACGCCCGCTGCACGCAAGCGCAAACGCAAGCGCTCACAACGCGTCACGTGTGGTGTGCAGGCCATGGCCAGCCAGCAGGACAGAAGTCCTCAAAGAAGCGCCGATACAAGGCCTAGGCAATCAACAGAAAGGACACACCCCGGGGCACGTAAGCGGGTGCGCTTTGCACATCCGTTGGAAACGATAGCCACCGCAGAGGGTGCTGGACTAGTTGCCGGGACAGACACGGTAGTGACAGAAACACTATTAGATAGGGTGAGAATGGAGGCCACACCAATGCCAGGTCAGGTGACACCAGACAACAATGGATCACCGAAGGCTAGGGTTGTTGTGTCCCCACCTGCACCAGTAGTAGATAGGACAGCAAGAATGGAGGCCACATCAACGCCAGGTCAGGTGACACAAGTTAGTATTGAGTCACCGACGGCTAGGGTTGCTTTGCCCCCTTCTATACCACTAGTAGATAGTATTACGGGGGTCGCAGACCCTCGATGACAGTCAATAGTTCTGCTACGGCAGGGGTGAGCGAAGAGATAACAGAGGGGCACAACAGTAGTCGTGGCCGTACACCTTCACCTGAGGCGGCGACCTTCCGCAACCATGTACGGGCGGACCCTCACCCATCTCCACCCGAAAACGATGTCGCACAGGCGACTAGTGAGGATGATGGTAAAATGGACGGGCTAAGTTGCCGTGTCCGCACAGCGCGTAAGCAAGGCAGGTTCCATCCCAGTCGCCTCACTACAGAAAACAGCCCTTTTTGAGAACAAGGTGATTAACATTAAAGCCAGGGCAAAACAACAAATAGCACCTCAACGGTCTTTGCTCGGTCGTGATGTTCGACTAGCCCCGGGAACGGTGGCCGGTTCCAATATTAATCACCCGAATATACCGCATATTGACCACGCTTTCCCCTCATACACAGAAAACATGTATATTGCATCACCATTCTCAGCACAGAACCCTGTAGTGCTCCCGGGCCCGCGGGATGGCCCAGGCGTTGCTCCGGCGGTAGTTAGCAAGATGGGACTAACACCATTGGTGGACCCGGACAAGCTTGGCGATGCACAACGCCGGATCGCACGCAGGTATGCTGAAATGGAATTGCAACAAGCCCTCATGTCGACAGCCGAGCCCCAGGACCTCCCAGCAGCGGAGGCAAGGGACATGAGCTACACCCGTCTATTTTGGCGGGAGCTCAACGCCCACCTGGACACCGGTAACGACAGCATGGCGCAAATCACTTTCGCGGGTAAAAGATTTATGGATAATTTCGGGAAGTTATTCGATTTCACGCGGGAGGGAAGACTCGGATATATCCGTGGGGCTAACGATGGACGAAGTGCGATCATTGGTCGTATTCCGTTGACGGTGGAATTCCCGACTGGCATGACATACACAATACACGTATTGGTGGTGCCAGATTTCCCGGGAACAATAGTGCTGGTGTACACACTGGGCAAACCTGATCTCAAGATGATGGAAGCTCAGCTTCTATTAGGGCAGGATGTCATTAAGTATGGAAGGGGACGACATGTGTCGGAGTACCCCATACTTAACCCTAGTCCAGAACGTCCGACAGATCACCCGTATAGGGGAAGAGCGCAGGTGACTTTGATCCCTCCCGCACCACCCATACTGCATGATATTCGGACACAGCAACGTGTTACGCCCGCAAGCACAGCATGGGTATACACGAATGTCTTTGTCCCGGAGCTGACCGGCCCATGGGCGGGCTTCGAGGATTTAGCAGCTGAACGCGAGGCCCAAATCTTGCTGCTACGGAAGCAGGAGGAATATGATTCATGGCACGGCTTTGACCAAACCTACCTATACGGGGGTGGGCAGAAACAGCCACATGAATTCATAAGGGTCAAATCTAGCCTGGTTTTCCATGCATCCAAACGCCTCACAGAGGACGACAATGTCATGGAAAAGCTAAAACAATGGTATCAGGGATCGGAACCCATCCAGCCCGAGAGCCTATCCAAGGTACCGAAACTCTTGGCTGATAGGTTGGATCGGGGTGAAGACATTACCATCATACTCCCGATACACGTGCACCCCACCGTGATGTGGTGGAGGGATGTATTGGATAGGGTGGTCGATGACTCAATACCGATACCCAGTCGACAGGCCAAGCCACTCATGGCATTCAGACTCGGATCAAGACAGGATGGTCTGGCATACAGAACCAAACTTCTGACCCGGAAGGTTGATGACATGCGGGAGATTGCCTTTCAGATCTTTCCGGGGTTCTACCACAAGTCGGCAGCGAAGCAGTACGCTGATATGATAGTAGAACTTCAGGAATTTGCAACATGGGACAACCAGTCAACCACGCGATACCCAGGTAGGGACGCGAAGGATGAGGTTGAGGATCCGGACTCCATCTTAGAGTACCCGGATGACCCGAGAGATCAGAAACCGGTGGAAGAGATAATCGACGAAGTCGTGGCACGACAGTCAGGATCACCAGACTTTGTTCGAGATCTCAAGGCTCAATTTCTGAAGAATAACCCTCTTCGGACCACTTGTAGCCGGCGGCGTGACGCACACTGCTGCTAAGATAGAGCAACAGGTGGGACAGACGATGCCTCGTCTCCGCGGATCGCGCCTCAGCTATAAGGAGGAGCAGATCTGTGAAGAGATGATCCAAGACATGTTAGCTAAACGGCTGATAGAATCGTCATGGTCGGAATACCGATCACCGGTTCGGCTAGCGCCAGAGCCGGATGGCAAGCAGCGGTTTTGTATCAATTACACGAGGCTCAATAAGATCATAAAGAGCGTTGAGGGACCAATCCCACGCATGCGGGACGGCCTCAATCGACTCCGGGAGGCTAAGTTCTTTACAAAGCTAGACCTGAAAAATGGATTCTGGAACATCCCTTTGGATGTGGAGAGTCGGGCACTGACGGCCTTCGCCGTCGGCGGGAGACTGTACCAGTGGACGGTACTCCCGATGGGATTGAAAACTGCCCCGACTATCTTTCAGGATTGCATGAATCAGGCCTTATCCGACCCAAAGTACGGTGATCCTAAGTTCGCCGAAACTTACGGACATACTAATCAGTATAGCTTTTGCTACATCGATGATATCGTTATCTACTCAAAGACAGAAGCAGAGCACCTGGCTCACGTATCGGACATACTGAGAGGCCTAGAAGCCTTCGGCCTCAGGTTGAACCTAGAGAAGTGTTCGTTCGCTAAGGACCACGATAAGACGCAGTCGTTCTGGGTACCTCAGCATGTTCACCCTTCACGGTCGGCGATTATCGCGGCCGCCGAGCAAACACACCGAACAGGGGGACCCATAAGCCTAGTCACCAGCGCCCTCCAGTTGGACGACATGGATATGACGGTGGCGAGCCCCGAGGTGTTTGGTCAGTTGGCGAAGAACTTTAAGGAATGGGGCCCCTTCATTGCTCACGCTATTGATCCGATAGCACACCCTGAGACGAGAGAAATAAGAGCCCATAAGAAAACTATGACCTGGCATGATAACCTCCTGTGGTATAAGGGGGCCGGCGGCAAGTGGGAAAAGACTCCATCGATGTGGACACTGTGGGTACCACCACAATTACGCAAGGCGATCTTGTTGGCCACACACCGTTCCGCTCTCAACTCTCACACAGGAAGGGACAAATGTCATGGTTCATATCGCGGAGGTTTTGGTGGCACGGTATGCAGAAATCCATCGCCGACACAGTCGACACATGCGAACTCTGCAAGCAAACCAAATCCCCACACAACAACGCTCAGAAAGGTTTCTATGGGGAATACTGGCAAACTTGGTGAGAACTTATTCGAAACTTTACATGTTGATTACGTAGGACCGCTACCGCGATCGGAGACACACAATTATCGGTACATCCTGACAGCCATAGACCGCTTCTCGAACTATGTGTTCGCGGTGCCAGTCGTGGAAACTTGAAGGATGCGGAATCGACATGCGAGGCACTGGTCGACCATGTCTTCCTATATACCGGGATACCGAAAAATATGTTTAGCGATTGGCCCGGGGATCGGAGTTTACAAACGAACTCTCGGAAAAACTCGGGGGGGCCCGGCTGTCCACAGTGTGGGGTTTTAAGTGGAAATACGTAACTGCATATTCACCAGAGAGCAACGGCAAGATCGAGAGGGTCCATAGATCGCTCAAGGCCGCGCTATAGCAATATTGCCGCGACAATCAGCACATATGGCATAAGGCCTTACCATCGTTTGTGTTTTCCATGAATAACACCGCATCGAGGGCATTGAGCGGAAAAGCCACGGGCGCTTCCCCCAATCTCCTGGTATACGGACAGCACTTGAGGATTCCGGACGAGTTGGTGTTCAAGTTACCAAACCTACCGGAAGGGGGCTTCTTAGAGCATGATGAGCTGATGTCCTGTCGCCTACGAGTCATGGCGGAAGCCAGACACTACGTCATGAAGGCGCGGGAGGCAGAAGAGG
>WBZZ01000998.1:82500-85000 GCA_019918135.1 Paulinella micropora | reverse complement strand
ATTGTTACATTTGTTGGACCCTCTCTTTGTCGGGGTATACACATACATACACACATGCACACATAACACATATACACGTATACACATATACACACACATATTTATACATATGTTGCACCTGGCCTGGCCACCTACCTACCTATCTATCTATCTATCTATCTATCTATCTATCTATCTATCTATCTAACTATCTATCTATCTATTTATCTATCTATCTATCTCATCCTCACCTCGCTCTTCATCAGGATACCATACCATACATACATACATACATAAATACATACATACATAACATACATAACATACATAACATACATAACATACATACATACATACATACATAACATACATACATACATACATACATGCATGCATAGGCCACTTTGATTCTCTTCTTCGCCTCGGGTGACACCGGCCTTGATACCATTTCCACGCTCTGGCTAGCCTTCTTCATCGGCATGATCACTATGTTTATTCAGCTCAAATACCTCGACGCAGCCTGATCTGCCCCTAACCACATTTCTCCTTTCCCCGCCCACTAGTAAGCAGCCAAAGGTGTAGCGGGAGTCAAAATTATGCAAGTTTCCGGGAAACCACTGGCTGGTAACTATCGAGAAAATTTCGCAGTCGCGGGGATAGAGTGGACAGGTGGGGAAAACAAGCAAACGGAGACAGTGGACCCTACATTCGCGCATGGTTGCTCGTTACTTTCGCTATGCGTCCCCCAGACCTTATTTATCCCTACAATGCGATTGTAATCTTTCATGTACTACAATATGATACTGTATTGATATTAATACATAGCAAAATTTGATACTAATTTTTTTTCAGCGTCTGACACTGAATCTTCATTTAAGAATCGGACCAGGCTGAAAACTAGTGCCACCGATATATAGCAGAAAATAGGCTGAGGCAGGAAAAGTTCACATGGCAAGATGGTGACCTGGTGAACGAACCCACTTTGCTTTGCTTCTGTTCGCTATTTTTCGCTATTGGCTGACTTTGGCTCCCCCTGAGAGTGTATCCTTCAGTTCTGCCAAAAAATTTATCGCTCTCAAACGAGCCAGTATGTCGGCACTGCATCCCTTGGATGGGAACGTTTCTTGCTGCCCCACAAATTGTTTCAGCAGCCAACTCTTAGCTTTCCTGTTGCGTGAGGAAGTACACTCCCTCTCCCGCTTCCACACCTGTACACATAGTTCTCCTTCGCCCTCCAGAACAGGCCCAAATTCTGCAACTACAGGTCTTGTGGTAAGACATCATCCAAACATCCCCTGTGCGGGTGATTTTTTTGCAAGTTCTCCCACAACCACTAAGCGTGGTCCTCCTCCAGAGATGGTCGGCGCAGTCGTGGTCAGCATCGTGACAACAAGAACAACGACGACGACGACAGCAACAACAACCACAACAACAACAGCTCTTCTTCTTCTTCTTCTTCTTCTTCTTCTTCTTCTTCTTCTTCTTCTTCTTCTTCTTCTTCTTCTTCTTCTTCTTCTTCTTCTTCTTCTTCCTCTTCTTCTACTTCTACTACTTCTACTACTACTACTACTACTACTACTACTACTACTACTACTACTTCTTCTTCTTCTTCTTCTTCTTCTTCTTCTTCTTCTTCTTCTTCTTCTTCTTCTTCTTCTTTCTTCTTCTTCTTCCTCTCCTCCCTTCGACACCACCACCACCACTACTACTACTACTACTACTACTACCACTCCTGCTACTACTGTCGGACGGCAACAACAGCAACAACAACAACGACAACATACTGTAATACGTAACTCAGCTATAGCTGAGATGAGGTTTTGGTTTTAATAATTCGCGTTTTTTGTAATTCGCGTTTTTTGTAATTCGCGGCACAAGACTGTCACCTCGTTCATATTATATCAAGCAACAGCAAGATGTCAACTCGGCCTGAGATCACGTAAAGCAGCATTTCTGACCGTCCGCAATCTAGTCGCTTACCTAGCATCAGCCTCTTGGCAATACGCGGCGGGCCGGCCCGGGATAAGATAGTAGCGGGCGGCGCGAGGCAATTATTAAAACGCGAATCCCGAATTATTCACCCTTACTCGGGCAAGCCATGATCAAGTTCACATTTGTGGATAGGTGACTCTCACAATCCACCGTGACATTTGTGGATCAGGTTTTCAATTTGTAGTAGTAGGCGCAGATAGGTAAATATGTGGTATTCAATTATTAATAATACGTGACTTTAACTGATCATATCATACCCCTGGACGGTGTCATCCCAGACACAATAAGAGGAAGTTATATACGTGACCAATATTAACTGTGACCCTCTTAACCGGGTAACGATAATTTCCATATATTATTGACCGTTACCTTGTTAGACCGGCCCGAGCCGCCGGGCCCGGTGGCCTTGAATACTGTTCAATCTCGACTGATGACATACGATTGTCTTTCTCAGCAAGAAAGGGAGCGAGGGTCGTACGAACGGTCCTTTAATCTTTCGCGATTTTCTGGTTAAGCATTTGGTTATTAA
>WBZZ01000998.1:62500-65000 GCA_019918135.1 Paulinella micropora | reverse complement strand
GTACTTGTTATCTAGCAAAAAACTCTCTAGGCGTTTTGACCACAAAGAGAAAAATACCTTACCCGAGCAGCTTGTCAGAGCAATCGGACGATAGTTTGAGGCCTGAAGTGGATCGCCGTCCTTATGAAGGAGGGAGATAGCAGCTTGGGCCCAGCTATTAGCTACATCCGTTGTCCAACACTTGACAATGAGTTTGTGTAAGAAAAGTAAAGCGGTGGGAAGTCTCTTGTAAACAAGGTAGCTAATACCATCTCTGCCAGGGGCTGCACCATTACGCTTGGCAAACACAGATCTTTTGGTTTCCAAGAAGGACGGTGGCTTGAGGTCAAAGGGGACAGTTGGTAGAGGCGGGCGATTCATTTCAGGTAAGGGCACGTAGGTTTGTTCACGATTAGCGTCTTTGTATAGTTTGGGAAAGTAGGAGTCACAGTTTTCTTTGGATAGGGAGGAAGTGGTTTGGGTTGAGGGGGGATGAAACAGATTTTTGGCAAACTTATGAGGGTCAGTTCGGAAGCGTGTATTTGCTTGTCGTTGAGCGGAGCTTAAAGTTGCTTCCTTGAGACGACGGCGGAGGCGGTTACCGGTCTTCAATAATACTCGCCAAGTTTTTTGCAGGCTTTTTGCAACAGCAGCTGGAATTGAACCTGCCCTTTTGAGATCTCGCAGATGTCTCTTTTGGATCAGTTTTTGTTGTCGGTTCTGCGTGAGTTCTGTTTGGAGCCGGATTACGTGGCGGTTTTTTCGCTCATGAGTTTGTTCTTGTGTTTTTGTTACCCGTTGTGATATGAAGTCGTAGAGATATCTTTCAAATTTCGCTACTGCTTCGTCACATGACAGGCATTTGATGAGAGAGGAGGGGAGGATGAGAGGGAGTGCGGATTGGAGTTCTTCTTCATTGCCTTTCCATTCGCTTGGTGTTGATGGCAATACCAGGCGTTTTCTTCTTTCGGTTGGTTCTTTCGGGGCACTTCTTGTCCGATGGACGAAATGGGAGTATGTCTCGGCGTCAACACAGTGGGTGGAATCCAGGTTGATAATGCCGGGTTGCGATAGATAGATAGATAGATAGATAGATAGATAGATAGATAGATAGATAGATAGATAGATAGATAGATAGGTAGGTAGAAAGATAGATAGAAAAGATACCGTTGTTGGGGTTGGGGGACATATTGACGGACACTTGGGAAGATGAGGCAGAGTCAGACTGCATAGAAAGATAAGGTTGGGTGAAAGATTTCGGCCACCTACCTCACCTTTCAGCCAACCGTAAATTCAGGGAAATTTGGGCTAAACTTTTATTTGTGGACAACAAATGTATCGCAATTACCGGCTGGCCGAAAGTCTTCACAACTTTGAATAACAAATGTAGCGTTATTACGGGAGAAATTTTGTTCTGGCCGAAAATTTTTCACTATTCCTTAGATAGATGAATAGATGGATGGATGAATAGATAGATGGATGGATGAAAAGATAGATTGATAGATAGATTGGTGGGCATAGCGAGACTTGAAAAGATGGTACCTATACATACATACATACATATACATACATACATACATACATATACATACATACATACATACATACATATACATACTTGTTCTTCTTGAGCGAGGCGCATCTTACATACATACATACATTACCCATTCCGACTGCATAGATAGATAGACAGTTAGATGGTACATACATACATACATACATACATACATACATACACACATACACACATGCATACATACATACATACATACATACATACATACATGCATGCACGCATGCATGCATGCATGCATACATGCATGCATACATACATACATACATACATACATACATACCATGCATGCATACCATGCATACATGCATGCATACATACATCATACATACATACATACATACATACATACATACATACATACTTGTTCTTCTTGAGCGAGGCGCATCTTACATACATACATACATACATACATTAAATTACATTACATTACATTACATTAACATTAACATTAACAGAACATTAATATTAAAATTAATATTAAAATTAACATGAACATGAACATGAACATGGACATCGACATTGACATTGACATTGACATTGACAATTACCATTACAATTACAATTACATTACATTACATTACATTACATTACATTACATTACATGACATTACATTACATGACATTACATGACATGACACGACATGACATGACATGACATGACATGACGTACATACATACATACATACATACATACATACATACATGCATACATATATACATACTTGTTCTTCTTGGGCGAGATGCATCTGTTCTTCTCTGTCCTTATTTTTGTCATAGCCTGTATATAGATACGTATAGATATAGATATGGATACTGTATATAGATACGTATAGATATAGATATGGATATACATGTAGATGTAGGTGTAGGTGTAGGTAGGTAGGTAGGTAGGTAGGTAGGTAGGGAGGTAGGGAGGTAGGGAGGTAGGTAGGTGGGTAGATAGGT
>WBZZ01000998.1:10000-20000 GCA_019918135.1 Paulinella micropora | reverse complement strand
GAATGTAAATACCCCTTTGATCCCACGTGGTGTATGTCTAATAAAAAACAACACAACGACATGGCCTCGGAACCAACGCAACAACATAGCCTCGGAACCCACATCGACATAGCCTCGGAACCCACACAACAACAGAGCCTCGGAACCAACACAACTACATAGCCTCGGAACCAACACAACAACATAGCCTCGGAGCCAACACAACGACATAGCCTCGAAACCAGTGGGAAGAGGCCCAACCACCTCCTCTTCCCGTGGGGTGCCATACTGTGCACCCCTCCATAATAATAATAATAATAATAATAATAATAATAATAATAATAATAATAATAATAATAATAGTGCTTCTCTGTCAATGGCTGATGCATTTCTGCACATGCGCCTCCATCGTCTCACCCGTGAGGGGAGTACGAAGAATTGACGATAGGCTCTAATGACACCCCCGCAAGGGCAGTTCCAACACTTCCAGACGGACCGGTATGTTCAATGAAAATACTGGTGGCAACGACGGGAATCGAACTAATAATAATAATAATAATAATAATAATAATAATAATAATAATAATAATAATAATAATAATAATAATAATGATGATGATGATGATGATGATAAAAGTAACAATAATAATAATAATAATAATAATAATAATAATAATAATAGTACTTCTCTGTCAATGGCTGATGCATTTCTGCACATGCGCCTCCATCGTCTCACCCGTGAGGGGAGTACGAAGAATTGACGATAAGCTCTAATGACACCCCCGCAAGGGCAGTTCCAACACTTCCAGACGGGCCGGTATGTTCAATGAAAATACTGGTCCAGACGGATCGGTATGTTCAATGAAAATACTGGTGGCACCGACGGGAATCGAACTGGCGACAGGGCCCAGATGGTAGAACTTGACCACTGGGCTATCACGGTGTCCAATTCAATGAAAATACTGGTCCAGACGGATCGGTATGTTCAATGAAAATACTGGTGGCACCGACGGGAATCGAACTGGCGACAGGGCCCAGATGGTAGAACTTGACCACTGGGCTATCACGGTGTCCAATAATAATAATAATAATAATAGTAATAATAATAGGCTTCCTCAGACTATAGCATCAGATCCAGATCCTGGACATGTGCCTCCATTGGGTCACCGGGGTCAGCCGATCCCAACGAATTGTCAGAACACCAAACAGACATAGCAGCAACAGCAACAGCAGGGGCAGATGGGGGCTGTGAAGTGCATGAAGAGCTAGATGCGAGGGTGTTAGCTGAAGAGAAGAACTCGGAGACACTACGCTGCGCTCCCGAACCCCTCTCTCTAGCCAGGACGTCCACACTGCGCGGACGGCCGCGCCGCGCAACATCAACGTCACTTGGGGGAGAGGGTGGGACAGAAGCTGATGGAACCTCAGTGAGGTCAATCACCTCCTCGCCCCCATCCTCCACCCCAAGCTCCTCCCTTTTACCCTCCCTAGCAGACCAACACTCAGACACATATGATCCAAACAACACATCCAACTTTGGAGGGGGACGCAACGCTGTAACCCCTAACAACGCAGCAAGCCTAAAGTTACTGCGGAAGCGCGACTTCCCCTGAAAAAACTTACAAAACAATCGTGATTGATCCACAGGCGACATATCATCCCAACCCTGCCGCACAGAGCCCTCCCGCTCCCGCCCAAGCAACACATCCTCCACCACAACCTCACCGCCTACGACCTCACCACCCTCCTCACTCCCTCCATCCCCCTCAGCACCCCCCACAGCCATGCCACCGAGCCTCTGCATACTCAGCAACAGCTGCTTACGTCTCGCCTCATGCATGGGGCAATCCCATAAGAAGTGCGCAAGGGACTCATTGACATCATCATGACAACAGAAGCAGCGAGGGGACATGCCACTGACCAACTTGCTGCGGTACAACCGAAGGCGGTTGTTGCAGCTGAGCAACCTTCTCCGAAGCAGATTATAATGCGCATCATCAAGGGCTACCCATCTTGGGAACTCCTTAGTTCCAAAGACTTGTCTTAGGATGACTCGCAGGCCATCAGTAAGATCGCTGCCTGCCTCTCGCTTGTCCCACATCAGTTGCTGCACCATCTTGACGTCCTGCTGAAGGGCCCACTTGTCCACAGTCGAACTCCAACCCTCGAGGTCCTTCTCTGAGCTATTTAGGAGCTCCTGAAGCCCTTGTTGTAGATCCATTGAGACCCTGATAGCGCCTTCGGCCTCCGCAGTCCAGTCGGATTTGACTTGAGATGCGATGACAGGAAATCGCTCCTCCGGTAGAACACGCAGCCGTCCATAGAACTTCAGTTGCGCCGCCCGCCGCAAACGCTCCGCACTCAAAGAGCGCGCCAGAAAGAGTGTAATCCACTTGCTTGTCTTAGGGCTGATGCCGAGAATCATCCTCATGGGGCGCAGCATTGCTGCCTCCAGCTTGGTGAGCTGCGATACGGGGGCACGCCAGACATCGAAGGCGTACTTCAGCTTGGCCCCCACAAGTTGATTCCAACACATGAGACGATACCTAGCTTGTATCTCATCTGCACACCACAAAGAGTACCAACCTGCGGTGGCGACTTCAGTGACACGCGTAGCCCGCAGGGCCTGCTCCTTCCACTTCAGGTCGTCGGTGATAACCACTCCCAGGTACTTGTACTGACTGGTGACACAAAGCTTCTGGCCGCGAAACCACACCACGGGCTCACCTCGCTCCCTGATACTTGGTCGTTTCGCCTTGCTCGACGTGTAAATGGGCATGATTTCCGTCTTGCCGGGCTTCAAGTTGACTTCCAGCCGGTAATCTTCCGCGAACTTGGCCACAACATTGACCATCTTCTGGAGCTCGGTGCGACTGTGAGCGATGAGGGCCACGTCGTCCGCGTATAGAAGTGCCTTGATGTCGTTCAGCCGCTTCACATCCGTGATCTTGAGGGCACTCGCCAGCCGATCACACAGCTCATCCATAAAGACGTTGAAGAGTGTGGGAGAGAGAGGGGACCCCTGTTGGACGCCTACACGCTCCAGTACTTCGGGGGTGAGTGCTCCATCAACTAGCACTTGCGACGAAGTCTGCTCGTAGCACCTGCGTAGCGTGCGCCAGAACTTGCCCCTTACACCCAGCTTCCAGAGCCTCTCAAATAGGCCATCTCTCCAAACAGACGGGAAAGCCTTGCGTAGATCGACGAACAGGACATACGACTCCCGCTTCTGCTGCTGACGCCCCTTCAACCTCTGCCAAAGGGTAAAGACCTGATCCGTAGTGCGACGCCCCGGGCGGAAGCCTCCCTGCTCTGGACGTAGCTTATCCGGGCCATCCACGAAGAGCGTTAGACGAGTAGCTAATAAGGACAGATACAGCTTACCAAGGCAACTAATAATCGAGATATCCCTCCAGTTGTCAGGATCCGTAGGATCCCCACCCTTGGGGATATTGACGATGATTCCCTTGCCCCAAGCTTTTGGAGTCCTCTCGGCTTCTCGAATCCAGTTGAAGTACTGCGTTAAGTAGCCATTGATGTAGGCGCCGCCATACTTGAGCATCTCGTTCTTCACTTTGTCCTCGCCACAAGCTTTGTGGTTATTCAGGGCACGTTGCCTTGCAAGGACCTCCTCTTGCGTGAACGGCTTGTCCAGCTCTTCGCAAGTGTCTTCACTTACTTCGTGCTCCTTCATAGCCCGGGCCACCTCATCTCTGAAGCGATCGTTCCAGTGGAACTGCCGCTTAGCTTCGGCTTCCTCCCACTCCAGCGAGCATGCTTCTGCACAGCACTCCACCACAACAGTCGCACTTGCCGGATTTTCCCGTGGCTTCACCGAATTTTTCCGAAACTCCTCCCACCGAGCGACCTTTTCCGGCAGCGTACACGCCAGTGAGCCATCCTCCCTTTGCACCGGCGCGGAGACCTTCGTTCTGCGTGCCCCGCCAAGCCGCTTCGCGAGTAGCCAAAAGCGCTTTGAGGATTGCTCGCGTTGACATTTGACCGCTTCTTCCTGCACTTGCTTGAAGGAGGCGGACTTCTTGGCCCGAGTTGCTTTCCGAATTTGCTTGCGGAGACGTAGCCAATTCAGACGGGCTTCCGCATTCGATTCATCCCTCCTGTATGCTGCGTAGGCCTCCCGGCGCTGTTGAATGAGCTCCTTTAGCTCCCCGTCGAACCAATTGTTGGTGAAACGGGGTCGTATACATCTGGAGCCAAGGACCCGGTGCGCCGCCATTCGGAAGGACTGCGCCACTCGCTCGGTGACGTCATCTACCACCCGTTGGCTGTCGGCACCACCCGATAGGTCAAGCTCAGGCAGCTGATGCACTCCAAGCTTCTGTAGGCAATGCTGGAATACGTCATCGAACTTGTCGCGTAGATAATCCAGCGCTTGCTTCGCAGCGTGATCATTACCCGAGACACCAGCACCAATAAGCTTATCAACACGAAAGGACCTGTAAGGTTTCGCAGCCCGCTTTGGTCGGCGCTGGCCGCTCCACGTCAGTTCGGCCCATACTGCCTTGTGGTCCGTATCAAGATCATCTTCGCATACTCCGAACTTTGCTACAGATGCCAAGCCAGGCGACGCGCAGATGTAATCGAGGAGGTGCTTGCCTGTGCCCATGCCGCGCTGCTCACGCCGGGACCACCAGTAGGACCCTTCCACTGGGCACGAGAAGCCGCTCAGATTTCGCAGGCCCGTAGCGACGAGGACAGCCGCGAGTCTCTTGCCGTTCTCCGAACGTACCGGTGCTCCCTTATCATCGACCTCCCCGTGCTGACCGACGATGCCCTCCTCTTTTCGGCTGCATGCCGGCCCGAGCTTCGCGTTGGCATCCGCCACCGTGACCACAAGACCTTTGGCTCCAAAAAAAGCTATAGCTGCCTGCCAGGCCGCATACGCCTCTGACGACTCTTCTTCCTGTGTTTCCTGGGGAAAGTAGCCGTTGCCCACATAGATATCCTGAGCGCTGGTAACACCCGAGGCGATACGCAGCCACACTTGCTGCCGGTGGTCGACGGGGGCTGACACCAGGTTGCAATACGGACCAAGGAAGTTAGCCACCGCGAATAGAACCCCACCCTTGCAGCGATTTTTCTCGCTGACCTCCGCAGGTTTTCCAAAAATCCGGAATCCATCCAGGCTGCATTTGGAAAGTTGCTTCTTGCCCATGCGGTGCTCCTGAGCCCCGATGACTAGCCAGCCCTCGTGCTTGTAGAATGATGCCCATTCCGCCGTGCCTACGTTGTCGTATCCCGTTTTACCCTGCCAGTTGTGACTCGCGACGAGTAGCTTGAAGCCGGTATCGAACTGCTTGGAGCGGTGCTTCTTGGCTCGTTTCCGGACCCGACGGCCGCGCTTGGCTTCCGCCCTCGTGCTGCCCCCCTCTGCAGGTGCTTGCGCAGGTTGGTCCCCCACTGCACTGGCCGCCGAATGCAGGGGCACCACATACACATCAGCACACTCAGACACACACTTAGGTGCATCGGCAGCCAATTCCGAAGACACCACCTGCACATCATCGACACATTCTTCATGCAGAGGCAAGACGCGATATCCCGTCGCAGCTTCCTCCTTCCGGACCGCCGCTTCCCCACGCAGATGGATGCGAATAAGCCTTCGGACACGTTCCCTGTCCCTGAACCTGCGCCCAAGGGCCACATTGACCCCTCTGCCGAAGAATTTGAGATGTTTGAATTGCTGCAACGCCGTCTGCCTGCTGTCATCGTCCTCGTAGACCAGCTCCAGGTGACGAGACATTCGCTGGCCTTGCCACTCCATTACCGGGACCACCAGACCAAGACCGCTCATTTTGGAGGCGATCTCCTGTAGATTGGCGCGTTCTGAGAGCCCCCAGACAATCAGATTACGCCCGTCCTTGTCGTACCGATCTACCCGCCGGTACCGTCGAGGCGGCGGTGCCATCTGCCATATAGCGCCGCTCGCCTTATGTTGAAGCGCCGACCCGTGTGCCAGGTTTGGGGAGGAAGGATGAGGCGCAGCTAAGATAGCCTCTCCACGTGGTTCAGGAAATCCGTCATATACGCGAGCCCTCATCCTCCCATCCTGGGACATCGGGCCAGAGCCCGTCGAAGAGGCATTCCCACGGGGATTGTCCAGGTCTTCGGCGATTCTACCTTGTCCCATAAGGGCCACAGTGGTAGCTCCGTGCTTCGCGTTTGTAATCCATTGAGAGTAGTAGACGGCCAATGTCGCTGGCCATCACCGCCGCGCCTCTTTACGCCGAGGAAAGCGCCCGTCCATGCAAATAGCATCGGCGGTATCTGCAACACACACTACACGCATTTCCGCCGGCGTCACCGGACGCTGCCGCGTCGCTTCGTGCCCTTCGGCGCCCGCCAGCACCCCCAGCGTCGTCAGAACCTGCCTCACGCACTACACACACTCTCCATCGCATCGCCAACGCCTCTACTCTCATGCCTTATGGACTTTCAGCTGCTCCTAACAATACACATCATGAGGTACGGGTGTCCCCGAGTGGAGCCAGATCGGACGGCGTGCCGCTGAAACTCCTTCCCCCACGTGGGTATAGAAGGCGCGAACCTAGCGGTACCTATAGGGTCTTACAGACAAGTATAGTAATCCCAGCCGAAGCTGCTCAGTTAGAAATGCAACGGTGGAGGGTGTGACTGCATGGGGCAAGGCACGGCAACGCAGCAAGGCACTGGCAAGGCATTGGGACCGACTGAAGCCCCTCTCCAACGTGCGCTCATCATGTGTTCCAGTTAGGCAACCCCGAAGAAGCGAAGATAGGGAGGAGACAAAACCCAGATAGGATGAAGATAGGATTAACATGAAGCCGAAATGGAGCCGAGTTGGAACAGGTCAACTCAGCCCCATCTCGGCTCAATGTGAATCCTATCTTCAACCCATCTCGGTACTGTTTCCTCCGAATGCTCACCTCAACAAGATCACCAAACCGGAACTGGAAGCCCCCAGGCATTTACTCGGCAGGAAATTCGACGAAAATGGGCTAACTAGGAAACCAGACCCAAACCAACAGCCAAGAAAAACGAGCCAACCAACAATCCAACAGACAACCCCACAACCTGCCTGGCCGAACCCCTACCGAGTAAATGCCCAGTTGAGAGTTGCGCATATCCCGGTGACCGCCCTCCCCAAGCGGTCACCTTCGTGGGGAGAGGCCCAACCACCTCCTCTTCCCATGGAGTGCCATCTTGTGCACCCCTCCAGAGTAATAATAATAATAATAATAATAATAATAATAATAATAATAATAATAATAATAATAATAATAGTAGTAGTAGTAGTAGTAGTAGTAGTAGTAGTAGTAGTAGTAGTAGTAGTAGTAGTACTACTACTACTACTACTACTACTACTACTACTACTACTACTACTACTACTACTACTACTACTACTACTATAATAATAATAATAATAATAATAATAATAATAATAATAATAATAATAGTGCTTCTCTGTCAATGGCTGATGCATTTCTGCACATGCGCCTCCATCGTCTCACCCGTGAGGGGAGTACGAAGAATTGACGATAAGCTCTAATGACACCCCCGCAAGGGCAGTTCCAACACTTCCAGACGGGCCGGTATGTTCAATGAAAATACTGGTCCAGAAATAGACCGGTATGTTCAATGAAAATACTGGTGGCACCGACGGGAATCGAACTGGCGACAGGGCCCAGATGGTAGAACTTGACCACTGGGCTATCACGGTGTCCACTAATAATAATAATAATAATAATAATAATAATAATAATGTATCTCCTGCCAATTGCTGAGCCAAAAGGCCATGTGCATCCAGTCCTCCATTCCATAAGGAAAGTCTCCACACCAATCGGTGGAATAAAGGAAGTGACGGCATAGAACATTACTCTAGGAGCTTTATACCAATCAGCCCATTGAAAAGGACCAATGGCCTAATAATAATAATAATAATAATAATAATAATAATAATAATAATAGTGCTTCTCTGTCAATGGCTGATGCATTTCTGCACATGCGCCTCCATCGTCTCACCCGTGAGGGGAGTACGAAGAATTGACGATAAGCTCTAATGACACCCCCGCAAGGGCAGTTCCAACACTTCCAGACGGGCCGGTATGTTCAATGAAAATACTGGGTCGGTATGTTCAATGAAAATACTGGTGGCACCGACTGGAATCGAACTGGCGACAGGGCCCAGATGGTAGAACTTGACCACTGGGCTATCACGGTGTCCAAAATAATAATAATAATAATAATAATAATAATAATAATAATAATAATAATAAACAATAATAGTGCTTCTCTGTCAATGGCTGATGCAAATCTGCACATGCGCCTCCATCGTCTCACCCGTGAGGGGAGTACGAAGAATTGACGATAGGCTCTAATGACACCCCCGCAAGGGCAGTTCCAACACTTCCAGACGGACCGGTATGTTTCAATGAAAATACTGGTGGCACCGACGGGAATCGAACTGGCGACAGGGCCCAGATGGTAGAAATTGACCACTGGGCTATCACGGTGTCCAATAATAAATAATAATAATAATAATAATAATAATAATAATAATAATAATAATACTATATCTGAGGCGTACTGATGCAGCTAATGGCATATCCTCAACGGACATAAGCCTCCAATACCCTTGTTCGAGGTCCTCCACCCCCCCGTGTCAGTCTCTCGCCTGATGATCGGGGCCACCGATGGAGCTCCTGAGGGCAAGACTGCACTCAGCCGAGGTTATTCCGCAGTCCCAGCAACCTCTTGCAAGACGTCACCGAATGTGCAAGTGCATACACCAAGCGCGGTTGCTAGAGCTGCCTCGAAACCCCACCCATAACAATCTGGTGTCTGCTGGGTCCTGGGCTATCAACCAGCATATGCGGAGTTTAAGATCTTTTACGCGCGCAACGACCCTCCTCCCCAGCATCTACCACCAAAGGGTTATGAGTTGGCGTCACAGTTTAACGCCTTGAGGCCATTGGGCTGGAACTCTGTTTAGCAAGTGTGACTAGGTTTTTTCATCGGAATTTCCCTCAAATATGTCACAGTCAACACTCCAAGGCAGATTTACTATATCTGAGGCGTACTGATGCAGCTAATGGCATATCCTCAACGGACATAAGCCTCCAATACCCTTGTTCGAGGTCCTCCACCCCCCCGTGTCAGTCTCTCGCCTGATGATCGGGGCCACCGATGGAGCTCCTGAGGGCAAGACTGCACTAAGCCGAGGTTATTCCGCAGTCCCAGCAACCTCTTGCAAGACGTCACCGAATGTGCAAGTGCATACACCAAGCGCGGTTGCTAGAGCTGCCTCGAAACCCCACCCATAACAATCTGGTGTCTGCTGGGTCCTGGGCTATCAACCAGCATATGCGGAGTTTAAGATCTTTTACGCGCGCAACGACCCTCCTCCCCAGCATCTACCACCAAAGGGTTATGAGTTGGCGTCACAGTTTAACGCCTTGAGGCCATTGGGCTGAATAATAATAATAATAATAATAATAATAATAATAATAATAATAATAATAATAAACAATAATAGTGCTTCTCTGTCAATGGCTGATGCAAATCTGCACATGCGCCTCCATCGTCTCACCCGTGAGGGGAGTACGAAGAATTGACGATAGGCTCTAATGACACCCCCGCAAGGGCAGTTCCAACACTTCCAGACGGACCGGTATGTTCAATGAAAATACTGGTGGCATGGACGGGAATCGAACTGGCGACAGGGCCCAGATGGTAGAACTTGACCACTGCGCTATCACGGTGTCCAATAATAAATAATAATAATAATAATAATAATAATAATAATAATAATAATAATAGTAATAATAATGATAAGAACGGCATACCCGTGATATGCACGACGGAGCTGCCGGCAGCATCGTGGTAGCCCTAGATAGATAGATAGATAGATAGATAGACAGACAGACAGACAGACAGACAGATAGACAGATAGATAGATAGATAGATAGATAGATAGATAGATAGATAGATAGATAGATAGATAGATAGATAGATAGATAGA
>WBZZ01000997.1:0-68042 GCA_019918135.1 Paulinella micropora | reverse complement strand
TGTTATCATGGTTATTTCTTAATATGTAAGAGATTTTGCGCGTTGTGACTTTTTTTTCTTTTGCAGGTGCACGCACTACGATTTTCTATCGTTGCAACCGAAAATTAGAAATTTTTTTGCTTGATGTAACCTTCGCATCACACAAACCCTCCCCCCCCCCCCCAACGTGAATCCCCCTCCCACAGCGGGCGGCAGGACATTTTTAAAGGTGAAAGCAGCTCATAATGTAGGAAAATACTAAAAACAAATAAAACAAAACAATCAAAGCAAGGTGTGCATGGTTGTCGCTTGTTTCCAGCATGGTCTTGCCGTCGCCGGCATGAAAAAAAAGTAGAAAAATTATAGTGTCAGACCGGTTTCGGTCCACCTTCGGAGGTGAAGTCCAAGTGGTTGACTATTAATAAAAACATGTTTTAATATCATTTTAGTATGTTATGTAACTAAATACTGAATTCCCATTCATTTGCACAAGTTTTCTGAAAGTTCCTAAAAGTCTTGAAAAATTTCGGAAAAAGTGATACCCCCACCTTTGACGAATGGTTAGTTCAAGTGGATAGAATTGTGCCGCCAAGGCCTGGCTCAGGCCGAGCAGGGCGTGCTACTGCAGCGATCGGTCATGGCACAGTCCCCGACTGGTTCGTTCGAGTATTGTCACTGGCCCTGCAGCCCCTGCCTGAATCGATTCTGACTGGATTTTGCCAGCCGGTCCCCAAGCCGTGGCTCCATAAGCTGCGCTGGCGCTGGCGAGAAGTTGGCGGGGTCCAGCACCTGTTTCTGGACCAGTCACATATTTTGACGACGCAGTAACAATAAAAACAGAATTTTTTAACAACAACAAAAAAAAAGGTGCCGGCGGCAAAGAAAAAAAAAGCAGGCTGTGCCGGATTTCATGGTGGCTTTTCTCTGACCCTTCCCTCCTCTTGTCCTCCCTCCAACTTAAGCAGATAAAAAAGCAGGGCGCCGGGGGGCACAGGCCACCGAGAGGAGAAACGGGGGGGGGGGGCGGACAAAATAAATCAAGGGCAGCAAAAAAAGGGGAGGGGTAAAGGCGGCGGTGGGGGGGGGGGGGGCCGAAGGGCTGGGAGGAGGGTACGGAGAAAAGGGGTCCAAAAAAAATAGAGCTGAAAAAAAGTCGTTTGTGTATGATCAACGCGGCCTGGAACAAGTACCGCACGGGCGAGATCAGGCGCGCGTTGCGGGAGGTCGTGGTGCAAGAGCTGCCCCCGCCCCCGCGGCCAAACGCCGGTCTGTTCGCTTTGCAGAACGTACAGACCATGTTTCTGCCACAAGCGTTGCTAGAGGCCGTGGATCACACGTTTACGCTCCGCATTACGTACGTGGAATGGGGCGGTGGTGCGGATGGCGGCGACAAGCCCGTCGGTTTCTGCGGGAACCTGGATATCTTGCAAACACTGAAGCACGTGCAGATCCAAGTGCTCGCGGACCGGCTGCGGGACATGGAGGTGCTGCCGCTAGACCGGACGTTGCCTTCCCAGTTTACCACACGCAACAGCGTCGCGCTGGAGCTCGTCGCGGAGAACAAGAACCGCCACGCGCCGGCGTGCGAGGAATTGCGTGCGGCATCAGACGCCGCGCGCGTGCAAAAGTCCGACGACTCGGAGTGGCGGCGTTTGCTACGGGAGCGCGAGCCGGAGCTTTACGCGCGCGTGCTGCGCTCGTTGTCACTGGCGCCCGACGACGACCTGCACGTGGACCTGGCGTCTGGCGGCGAGGCGGGGCTGTTCTGCGACGAACAGCTCGAGGCGCTGCTAGCAGCGCTGGGCGTGCGGCCGGTCTACCTGGAGGAACTGCGCACAGCCGCGGGGCGGCCGACTGTCTTGGCGCCTGGCCTGGCCAGGACAGTGCTAGCGTACCTGCTGCCAGGCGAATCGTTGCACTTAAGATGTTGGGCTACCAAGGGCTCGGCCGTCATGAACGGGCTTTTCAAGAAGGGCCTGGTCACGCCGAGGCTGGAGTCCAAGGTGCGTTTGTCAGCCGACGTCGGCTACGAGGTGTGGGCCTGCTGCCCCACCGGAGTTTTCGACGTGGAAGATACCGGCACGATTGTAGTGGCCCGGCCGTGGCACTGCAGCGTGTTTGCGCTGCGCGCTGAACAGCCGGGCCGTCACGGTTGAGACGCCTGTGAACGCGGCGGCCGCGCCGGACTGGCTGGTGGAGGTTGAGAGCTACGGAGCGGAAACCCCCAGACAATTGCTCGAGCAGTGCTTTGATTGTTTGCGCGAGACGAAGCGGACAAGGCCGGGCCCCGCCGCCGCTGGGCCCTTGTACGATTCCTCCTCCTCCTCCTCCTCCTCCTCCTCCTCAGCGTACGATCCGTCGTCACCTGCAACGGTGCCTGTTTCGCCCTCGTACCAACCGTCGTCACCTGCAACAGTGCCTGTTTCGCCCTCGTACCAACCGTCATCACCTGCAACAGTGCCTGTTTCGCCCTCTTACCAACCGTCGTCACCTGCAACAGTGCCTGTTTCGCCTCCAACCGCACCGGCTTCGCCGTCCCCTTAAAAAAACTCCGTGGCTAACGTTACTGCACGTATTTTCTTTTCCTATTCCCGCCCCTTACCACTCCCCACCCCTGCCCTCCCCCCTTTTCCCAGTTAAATTAAAAAAACTTTCTTGACGCGGCCCCCCCCCCACTCTTCCCAACCCTACCAAGAAGTTCCCTCCTACCCACCCTCATCCCACGGCCCCTCCCTCCCCCGGTTGTTGGAAAGCTCCTTTTCCAAACAAAATTTACAACAACAACAGCATAACGTTGGGCGCACTTGTTTGGCAAAAAAAAAGGAACCCCGGCCCCCCCCCCACACACACTTTTTTTTGGGGTGTGTGTGGGGGGGGGGGGTGGGGCGGGAGGCATTTCGATTGGCCTCGACTTTTTCCTCACTGATCTGCTCTTTGTCACTCAGTGACCCCCCCCACTCTAGGATGGGCCAGCGCCCCCCCCCCCCCCTCATTCCCTTTTGTAAAACATGTCCCTCTGTCTTTTTGGTAACTTCGTTTCTTTCTCGTACCCCCCTCCCTCCCCTTTCTTTCTTTGGAAGCCCGCTTTTCTTTCTTGTCGGTGTGTGCCCGCGCCCTTGCCCCCCCTGTCGCTCGCAAAACACTGCGCCCGAGCACAGTCTGTCCGTTTTCTCTGCTAACCTAGAGCGCGCTCTCTCTCTCTCTCCACCTATCCCGCACCTTTTTTGTACAGCGCTTTCCTTTTTTGTGGCGGATCCTTTTTTCTAGCGCCCAAAGCGGAGCGGGAGGGGGTAGTACGTTCCTTGCATGTCTTCTTCTTCTCCCAAACGGCGCCGCTTGGAAGCGCTGGCCGCGCGCGGTGGCTGTGCTCTTACGGCGTTCTTTCCGCACTGGGTCTCTTGGCTCACTCTGCGGGATCAGCTGGCGCTCTTGCGCCTTTCTTGGCAGTGGAGGTCTCGAGTTTTGCCGTCCGTGCAGCCGCAACTGTTCCTGCGCCAGGCGCTGACCAAGTGCTACCCCGACGCAGACATTGACCCGTGCCACGTGGCTAGCGCGCGCCGCGCAGACTGCCTCTACCAGCCGACCACGACACTCAAGCTTTCGTACTGCCGGGAACAGCCCGGCCCCGACAGTTTGCAGCCGCACAGGCTGGAGCTCCTCCGCTTGGCCCTGCACTACTACACCCGCGTGACGGAGCTCGACCTCACGTGTGACGCGGCCGCCGCCGGGGGTCTGTTTGCATTGTGGCACGGGCGCGACGGCCTGTGCACTGTTAGCCTGCGGCTCTACGACGGTTACGACTACGACGAACAAGACCGCCGCCTCGACTACGAGCTGTTGGTGCGGCCCGCGCTAACATCTCTTTTGCCCAAGGTACAGGAGCTGAGCCTGGACTCGGTGCACTTGGGGGCGAACGGCCTGGGCGAGCTGTTCCCCGGTGGCTGTGCGCTAGCTCGTTTGTCGCTGCGGCGCTGCAAAAGTTGCGTGCTGTTCGGCCCGGGCTTCGAGCGGCTGGCCCCGACGCTCGAAGAGCTCCAGCTCTACGAGCCCGGCGGCGCCGACGGCGTGCTGCTGCCGGTCACTACGGGCTCGACTATCTGGCCCCGGCTGCACACAATAGCACTGCACGGGGCGTTGACCCCGCAGGAGCTGGTGGACGGCCTGGCGCGGTCCGGCCAGGGCCTGCAGTGGGACCCGGCGTGCACCCCGACGCTGCGGCACTACGAGCTGACGGTGGGCAAGCGCGCCGAGGCCGAGTACGTGCTGGCCGGCCGGGAGGCGGCGGGCGAGTGGGAGGGCGGGCTGCTGGAACGTCTGCGGCTGGCGCTGTGCCCCCGCGGCAGGGCGCCCGCGTTCTTGCAGCTTAGGCTGCTGTGTGTGGACCCCGCTGTCGCGGCTGTGACTGACCTGCGCGCGCTGCAACAGCTGGCCCCGTGCAAAATGACAATCGTAGACCGCGGCCCGCCGCCGCAGGCCAACGGCCAGCACCAGGCCGGCGACCTGCTGGCGCACTGCCTAAACTCCGACGGGCCGCGGCAGCTGGGCGTGCTGCTGGGCCTGCGGAGCCTGGCGATTGCACACTCCGCCGACGACGAGCGGGCGCGGCTCCGCGCCTGGTCCGCGTCTTTGCGGCGCGTGTTCACGGCCGTCACACAGTCCGGCCGCAAGGTCTGGTTCCGCTCTTTTGCATTTGCCGGCTGCCTGCTAGAGCAGCGCTTCGACCTGCGAGAGCTGCTGGAGGTGCAGCGCAGCTGTTGGCACGGCCTGTGCTCGCTGGCGTCCCCGGTCCACTGTGCGCAGCTGTGGCTGCTGGACGGCGAGGGTACTGGACCACCGATGCCGTCGGTGGCGCTGCCGGCGGCGGCGCGCGGCAAGTTCTCGCTCGTGCGGCGCTTCCGGTCGCCGCGCGGCGAGCTGGCGTACGCGGTGCGGGAAATGGAGCTGTACTTGACACCGTACGAGGTCGCCCTGCTCAAGGGCCGGGGCAGCTGGGCCGAGAAGTCCGGGCTGGTGTCGCGCGCTCTTTGGACGTGGCTGGTCTGCTCGGGGCTGCTGCCCGGCGCCCCAGTGGGTGAGCCTCTGGCGCTGCTGAACGGGCGGCGCGGCGACCAGTTGCAGTGGCCGTACGCCCTGCCCTGGTTTGCCAGGGCCGAGGAACGGCGCCTGCTGCTGAACTATGCGGCGATGATCTGGACAGTGCTGAGAGCCGTCGCGCGCACCGGGAAACAGATCCGTGGCCAAGACATGCGCTTGCTGGAGCTGTGGCGGGTGCTAGACCGGCTGAAGCGCGAGCGGGCCTACTTGTGGGGCTACGTGCTGCAAGACAACAAGCGGCGCCTGCTGACGCAGCGGCTGGTAGCGCAGCTGCCAGCCCTGCTGGACACGGCACTGTCGCAGGCCTACGACGAGGCCAGCTGGCAGGAAATGCACACGCGCATCTGGCGGCCGCTGAAGAAGGCGCTCGCGGCTTGATATTTTTTGTTAACCAAAGTACGGGCTTGTAAGAAAAAAAAACTCAGCAAACAAAACACAACCCAAGATGTGCGCACCCCTTTCCGTTCTTTTTTTATTTTGTAGGTTGCTTTTTTTGTTGTCATCTCCCGTTGCTACTAAAATTTGCTTTCTGTCATCTGGTTGGGGGGGGGAGGAGGGATGGGGGTGGGGCACCGGTAGAGAGGAAAGTGGGAGAAGGGAGAGAGAGAGGGGGGGGGGTCCGCGGCGTAGGTAGCGTCGTCTAATAGTCCGGTTTTGTTCCTCCCTTTGGCTGAATTCTTTTTAAAAGGCACAAAGAAAAGAAGCCATGGGAACTGTACAGGGCATTGCTGCTGACATAGAAGTAGGTGAGGCCTATTGCCTAGAGGCAGTTAATCAAGACTTTAAGAAGCAGATATTTAGCCAGACGCTGCAATTTCTGGTTAACAATATAAATTTGCTTCGGACGAAGAACCCCTCCGAATTAGTGCAACTATCGGAACGGATCGACCGTTTGCTTGGGAAAGAAGAAGCCGCCAGATTCTTGGCAAAGATTAAAGATTTATTTCAGAATGACAAAGCAATTTTCGAGCAACAGATCCGAAAATTGCTTGGGAATGACGAAGCGCAACAGATCCCGACAAGCGCACACGAACCAACTACCTGGCAAGTTGATGTTAAGAGCACGGCGGGTTCCGAGAAATGCAAAATCTGTCTCCGCGAATTCAAATTATTTGGATCACCACCAGACCCGAACAACAGTTCCGAATCTGGGAACTGTAAAACCTTTGTTGCCACGAACAAAGACCGACGTTCGTTCGCGGTTTTCAATATGCAAGAACGACAAAACAGAAAACGACATTTTGTGCTCCGAATCATCCACATGCATGTCGAGAATAAGTTTTTGCAGAATGACGAAGACAAGTTTCATTGTTATTTATCTCTCTGGTACACAATCAGACAATGGATTAATCAACAGAGACGGTTGGGGGCAGGTAAAATCGTCGGCGTAAACTTTGCCTGGGACGTTGACAAGACGACACTATTTTCACTTAAGGATAGATTTCAGGTTGAGATTGTATAATCTTAGCACGGGGTGGCTGCGAAGGAGACCAGGGAGGAGAAGCGGGGGGGGGGGGGGCTCTGTTACACAGGACAAAAAACGTAGCCACTTTGGAGACTTGGGGCAGGGAGGAGCAATGGAGAAAACGACAAGAATTTTGGCGGCCAGAAAACGATGTTTTGATTCCGCACACGCCAAAAAAGGACAAAAAAAAGCAGTATAATAATTAGAGTCTTCTTTGTGTATTAAACTCAAAGAAGAAGCCTGGACCCCCCCCCTCCCCAAAAAATGGGCCACACACCAAATACACAAGGGAAAAGAGTCCTGTGTTTGGCTAAGCGCAAAAGCAACCGTGGTTTCAGGAAATCCTAGATCAAACCGCCTGGACATTAGCTAACGACGCTGCAAATTCTGATGAGCCTGCTCAGGTCTCTGCTGATAGCGCCACAACACGGAATAACGTGCTTCCATGGCAAAAGACAATGCAAAGTGACAACTGTCTGACAAAACTCCTCGATAAATCGAGTGTTTTAAGTCAACCTCAAAAAGACTGTATCAAGAACAAGCTCACAATTCTCCGGTTTTCCCCAGCAAGGGAGAGATGGCAGGTCACGCGCGGTAGTGCTCCCCGAAATATCAATTTACTGATTTGTTTTGAGGAACTAGAATTGTACCTACTCGAAACACAGAACGCCAACAACACGCCACTCCCGTGTTCGACCTACATTGCAACAAACCGAGCCAGAAATTCATTTGCGGCTTTCCAGCTTACAAGCAACAACGACAAACGATACGTCGCAGAAATCAAGCACGTGCATCTCGACAACATGTACCTGCAGGATGAGGGAACCGAATTCGGCGGTCTTTTGGAACTCTGGCAGTCAATTGCAGGGTGGTCTGCGCAAAAGAATCGAGTAGTTGTGAATGTCATACTAGCTCCGACGGTGTCGAAGGAAGTCTTAGCAAAAGCCAGACAAACGCTGCAGCCGGAGCAGGAGGTTATTCAACAATCGCCAAAAGCAACCAAACCAAAGACAAAAGGAAACTCAGGCATGAACAGGGAAAGACCCCCGCCACCTCCATTGCCCAGAAAACCCAGACCCTCCCAATAGCACAGAAATCCCCAAAAAAAAACAGGCAGGACAAAGAAAGCCAAGCACGACCAAAAAAACCAGGGCGCCCAAACGAATAAACAACAGATTTTTAATTATTTTTAAGAAGGGACTTTTCGCGTAGCTGGCATGTTTGAGTAATGGTAATGACGGCGTCTTGGACCGTTGTCACTGCCAGGCCCCGAAGATAACTGCACGCTCCCAACCTGCCCGGCATGTAATTCTGAGTGTTTGGCTGTATTCGTGTCCTCGGTTGGTGCGTCGTTAGCCGTGTCGGAGAAACTTTCTGTAAGCGAATCGTTTTGATTAATAGGATCGACCGCGGTCGGCGCTATGCCTTTCTCGCTGTTCCCCTGCACCACCTGACGTCGCGACTTGCTCACTTTGACATGTCTTTTCTTCCGACTCTTCGATGACTTGCGCTCGCTCTCAACCTGCCCAGCGTCTGGATCTGGGTGTTCTGCTGTATTCATGTCATTGGTTGGTGCGTCATTAGCCACGTCGGTACCAAGGCTTGTTGTAAGCGAGTCGTGGTGGTTAGAAACCCGCCTTCGCCGAGGTCCCCCTGCTGCGTCGGGGTGGACCCTTCAGGTCCGTCACTTCCGACATCCAGTTGCGTCTCAGTGCTTTGGCGAGCGCCTTCTTTTTCTGTTGCAGGGTTGTCTCCCTTTTCTGGCAGGTTATTAAACAAACCTCTGTCTAGCTGGAGATTCTCGTCCACCGCGAATCTGCCAGTGTCTACAGTGGCCAGGCCGGGGTGCCAATCGACTTGCACCCAAGAAACCTTCAAGGGTTCTAGCTTATTAGGTCCTTGTTGGGCCTTGAAGCAAAAGAGTCGGATAGACTGCCACAGTTGGATAAGGCAGGCGTACTGCCGTTCGCTTGAACCCAGGTACAGGTTATCCAGGTGCAAGTGGAAGATGCTAATCCCCAGCTTTTGATCACGTGATTTGACGAACTTGAAAAACGCAAACGATCGGTGTCCAGGCTTGTCCGCCGCGGCCGAAGCGACAAAAATTCTGCAGCGGCCTGCTGATTGTGCCTGATTGGCGAAAATCAAATTCAGCTCTTGCAAGCAGATTAACGCTTTCTGCTCCTTTTTGCCTTCGGAGCTGACACGCCAGGGATGTTGTTTATTTTGTTTAAATCTGCCGCCACCCAAATCATATTTAGTTAATTCTGCTTCTTCAGTATTATTTTCAAGGGGTATGTCATTGCGCAGACTCATTTGTATCCCGTTTGTTGTTCCAGCAGGCAAATCCTGCCAGACCTTCAGAAATGCATTCGTCGTAGCTTGTTTTTGTATCAGGATGTTGCCGTGGAAATCGATCCAGTTGTTATCGTTTAGGTAATCCTTCAAAAAGAGAACAGTAGATCTGACCTGATATCTGAACCAGTTTTGTTTCCACGCTTCGCCAACACACAAGACCGAGCTATCTTTCAATGACTGTGTTCCGCCCATACCGTTCCTCTGAAAAAGGAAAGAGCAAACTTAGCTAATAATTTCTGTTTTACTATGTATTTGTATGGTGTTTATTCAGAAATACCTTTTTTATCTCTGTTTGTTGTGCAAATAGTCGCTTCCGCAACATTTTCCACCTCCCCCCTCCCTCCCCTTCTTCCTTCCCCCCCTTTACTCCTGCCTCCTCCACAGCCCCCGGCCCGTTCATAGGTTCCACAAAATCTTGTTCGAAGTTCGTAGTAAAAGCCCCGTTGGCCGTAGTTACTCTTGCAAACGTCGTTTGCCTCAAATAAGCACCAATAACATGGTCTCTACCCATTTCGAACCTCGGCTGTTGGTCGATAAACACGTCTGCCCCGGAAGTGTCTGGGGTGTACCTCTCTGTTTCCTGAAGAAGAAGATCTCCTGAGGGATGCTGGGGCCACGAGAAAACTACCTGTTTGGTTTTGTTCACCAAACTGTTGTTTTTGCTCATCCACTTCTGAATAGCGTCCCATAGTGCCAGAACGTGAATGTTTCTTTTCTCGTCAGGTACGTCCAGACCGAAATAAAGGTGAAAGACATTCATCACTTGCTGTTTCTTGTTCTGTGCATCTGTTTCTTCTTGGAATCGAAAGGCAGCCAGTGATTGGTTGTTAAGAGCAATGAACACTCTGTGCCTTGGTTTTGGTGATTCTTTGCACTCCTTGTTGAATCTGTCAGAACAAATGAATTCCAGTTGGCTTAAGCATTGCTTTTTTTTCTTGTCCTCAGCTGGGCCGTTGTTGCCGGCTGCCTCTACTTCTATCCTGCCCCATAAAACCCGAGCATAGATTCGGCTCCCGTTCGCTTTTTCCGCTTTTTTCAGACATTTCTCAGCACTAGCCGGATCTATCCGTTTGAGATATTGAAGCGCCTTCCAATTTATCCCCTCAAAATTGTGATTGTTTTTTACAGCCTGCTCCACGCACACAACCTCGCCTACCGGCACCTCTATGGCACTGTCTGTGTGTGCCGGGTCATGTGAGCGCTCCGAAGCCATGACAACACTAAAAGAAAGAAGGCCAAGAGAATTTCCTTATTATATTGAAAAAAGAAATCTTTCACACTTAAAATTGTCTTTCTCCAGCTACGGTAAAATGCTGGAGAAGGGGGCCAAAGGACCACGGGCGGAGGGGTTCATCTGTCGCACCAGAAAAGACATTTTCTCTCTCTGCCCTTCCCCGGCCCTCTCCTCTCCACACCTTTTCCCCGTCCGCAGACATGAAGGCGCGAGGGAAGGGGAAAAGTTGAGAATCTCACGAATTATTCTTCTGATTACCAGACAAAAAAAATCCGCTCATTTTTTTAATATCGCCACCCACATCCGAAACGCTTGTACATTTTCTTTTCTGTTGTGTAGGCGCTGTTGAAGGCACATTTTGTTTTTTTTTTCTTTTCTCGATCGAAAAGAAAAAAAAAAACTAATCATCTTTTTGTTGATGACGAGCGACCCAGTTGAGTTTGCGCGGTTCGTCCGGTTCGTGACTTCCAAGCCGTTCAATGCGGAGAGGTGGGATCCGGTGCGCTCCGTCCGCTCGACCGAGCGCTCCTGTGAGGCCGCGGGACATTTCCGGCGCTTTACCCGCAGACAGAGGTTGCAGCAGCTGTTCGTTGAAACGGAGTCCGGCGTGTGGCGCACGAGGTTGCGGCGCCTGTTGCGCAAATGGATCGAGCACCTGCAAACCAAATGTGGCACCGGCTGGGAGGGCTGCCACCTGGCCGTTTCCTACCTCAGGCCCATCGTCGTGTACGCCGCGCTGCCGCACCAAGGGCGCGCGGTCGACCTGCGTGCCGTTTGCCTGGCCATCTTCACGCCCGTCCTGCGGCAGCTGCGCCTGCTGTCCAGGGCCGAGGTAGCGTATCACCCGAAAGAACGAGATTTGCAGCTGACGTTCTGGGACATCATTGCGGCGCGGACCGTCGCGGGCGGCAGGTTCGTCACCCAGTACGGCGCCCGCGCGCCCTGCGCCGAGCTCGTCAGGGCGCTGGCAGCGTCGGCGCAGGGGCGCGCGCGCTACGCAGCGCTGCGCGACTTGGTGCTGCTGTGCTTTGCCTCCCTCAGCCCACAGCCGCGCGCCGAGATCGTGCGGCGCCTGCGGTTCGGCGCGTCGCTGCGCAGGTCGCGCTGCCGTTGGTGGCTCGACCTCAGCGACCCGCTCGAGCCGGCGAGCAGGCACAAGACGTCGATCTACTACTACAAGCGCCACTACCGCCTGCCGCTCCCGCAGCAACAACTAGCCATGGGCGGCCGTGTGGTGCCGCTGTTGGTGAGGGCGCTGGACGAGTGGCGCTGGTGGGGCACGGCGCTCGGCGCGTCGGACTCGGCGCGTCGGACGGGGCACGGCGCGTCGGACTTCCCGCTCGCCGCGGACCCGGCGCTGCCGCTGTTCAGTGATCTGCCCTTCTGCGCGCGGCTGCCGACCGACGAGACGCCGACGGTGCCTCCCGCGCGGCTGGACGCGTGGCTGGTGCGGGTGCTCACTGGACATTGCGGCGCACGCGCGGCGGCGCTGCGTGCCTTCCATTTGCGCAAGCTGAACGAGACGTTCCTAGCACAGATAGTGGCCTCGCCCGAGCTCAGCGCGCGGCTGCCGTACGTGCTGAACACGCGGTCGATGCACGAGACGTTCGCCTGGTGCGAGCAGCACACGCTAGAGGTGGCCGAACGCCAGTACGTACAATTCCCGGTGTTCTGAGAGGCGCTGCGCAGCCGCGTGCGGGCGCTGGAGTTTGTGTGTCGTTCGTTCGGGTACGAGCACGGCCAGCTTAGGCTGCAGCCGTGGCTCGCGCGGGAGTGGGCGCGCGCCGACCCTAATTTCACTAATTTACAGCCAGTAATGGCGAGGCCGCACACACCTCCTCCCGGGCGCCGTCCACGCACAGAGGCTAGGCCCCGCCGGGCGTCCTGCTAAGTGAAAGAAACACTTGGGTCTTAAAAAAATAAATTTTCTGTCTCAATTTTAATTATTTAAAAAAAAACGGGGGGCGGCCTTCTTCAACATTGTGTGTTTTTAGCTTCTTCTTCAGAGGCCAACCCACTCGTCGTCAACGTCCATCTGGTAGTCCCGGGGCTGGGCACCTCCGCTGTCCACGGCGTCCTCTATTACTGACTGGTACGGTGAATCTCTTCTCTCCTTAACCAGGCGTTCCAGACTTCTGACCAAAGCCGGGCCCCGCTCGCAGTACGCCCCGGCGTGCATCCAAGCGCCGCCCTGGTATTGTCGCGAAATTTCGATATAGCGCCGCCAGTACTTTTCGTCCAACAGAAACCGCTCGAGGCTCATGCTTTGTCAGTCGAGCGTGATCTGTAACGCAGGAGGCGTCTGCGCCTCGAGCCCGAGATTGACAGGTACGTTCTTGGCGAAGAATCTCTTGTTGCGGCAACCAATCTTGTGACAGGGGTGTGCCAGAAAACTCGTTAACTGCGCGTTGAATTCGTTGTAGGCCGGGCCCTGCAGACGCTCTGGCCTGTAACGCCAGGAGTTCCAGAACAGCGAGCTCTCTCTGCAGTAAAGGTCAGTGTCTGCAAAAACGACCCCGGCCGCCGCCAGCTCCGCCAGCTGCACCGGGGATAGGTCCTGGCCACGAAATGACAGCGGGGGCCCGTCGCCTTCGCGTTGACCAGCGAACTCGACGTCGTAACCATTGGAATCTGAAGTCAGCCTGGCTCCGGTGATGCGGACGTTCTCGGCCGCGCCGACGCCGGGCTGCACGCGCAGCCACATGTCGTCGGCTATCAGTGCCTCGAGGTTCCCGCAGAGCTTGTGCCGTGCTGATTCGTGCAACGTTTCCTGGTGCTCGTGTTCGGCATAGGCCCCTAGCAGCGACTCGTTCCAAACAGGGCCCGCAGTGCCCCAGGAACTCCAGAAGTTGCAGGCCACCGAGCAGTACAATTGCGGCAGGAAACTTCCTGATGGCGCGCAGCACGTCGCGCACGTGCGCCGGGTTGTCTTGGATCTTGTCCTCCAGGCGTACCGTCATTTCCCCGGCGGCGTCCGTCAAGGCTATCAGAAAACACTTTTGGTCCTTAACCACTACGCCCCAAGCTTCGTACTGCTGGTTTTTGTACTCAAAGCAAAAGGTCGGCCCAAACTCGGCCAGCTGTAGCCCGCACTTGTGCTCCGCGGCACACCGCTGGCAACACTTTTGCTCAAACGTCCGTGCTTGGCCGGCCGCTGTGATTGTACGCATCGTGTGCCGGGTTTTTTCTCCATGGCCGTCTTTGCATCGCGGTTGCGACAGATGTTTGTGCTCTTGGTACGCGACCAGCAGCCGGGAGCTGCACACTGGCACCTCCTCGCGCGCCTTAACCTCGATCGGGGACCACTTTTCGTAATCCTCTATCATGTCTGGCAACCGCTGTGCCAATTGCAATTCCAATGGATGCTGTTGAGCTTTGTGCTGACATGACTGGGCGTTGACCAGTGACTCGAATTCTTGGATTAGTTTTTGCGCGCGCGGACAGTACTTCAGGAAACCCATCCAGTCGTTGCAGTCGTACGTGAGTGCGTGGTCAATGTACCTGGACCAATAAAGGCCCCGATCAACGCTGCCCTCACACTGCAGAAATTCATAGACGTCCACTGTGTCGTTGCCGAGCCTGATCTGCAGCGCCGCGGGCGCGCCGTCCGGGCGGTAGGCCTTCAGCTCGAGCAAGCCCTGTTTTGGAGGCAGGCTCACAATCTCGTGCTTCTTACAGTGCTCGTTGCACCGTTCGGTTGGCTGGTGTGCCAGAAACTGGTCGAGGGCAGTCTCGAAGTCGTGCGGGCAAGCGCCCAGTGGTCTTAGGTTCTTGGGCCAAGAGTTCCAGAACGCCAACCTGTTCGCACAGCATTTCTCCCGCTTGGATAGCTCCAGGGCGCCGATGTCTGCGAGTTGTGAAGGTGTCAGACTTGTGCAGGACACCGTTTGTTTGCTCTCCTTGCACTCGAGCACGACCTGGCCGTCCCGGACAGCAACACTGCAGGCGGTGTAAGGCTTGTCGCCAGCTTTCTCCAGACGATGACGCCTGAGTAGATGGACGGGCAGGCCGGAGCATGCACGCGTGCGTGCATTCTTTTTGGCGGGGCTGGGCTGCTGGTCCTGCCCTAGCAAAGTACATTCGTGCCGCGAGTAGTCTGTTAACAACCTTGCGTCCCAGACGACGCCGCGAGCGCCCCAGCTGTTCCAGAAATGCCAGCCTTCCGTGCAATAGCCACCAAGGTCCCTCCACAAAGCTTGTCCCGGCAGAGCTTGCATCTGTTGAACAAGAGCGAGAATGTGGGCTGGCTGGGATCGGCCGTCCAAAGAAACGAGCTGTGTGGAAGGCTTGACGTTTCCGTCGACCGTTTTGAAGACAACCCCACAACAACCGGTAGCCTGGACCCACGCATACACAGCTTGGTACGGGGCCGGCGCGCCGCCGTTGACGGCGCTGAAGTAGACAATGAAGTCCACGGCGAACCTGGCAAAACGCTTCCTGCACCTGTCGTCGGCGGCGCAGCTCTTGCAGCCAGTTTTTGCTGTTGTCCTGATCTTTCCGGTTTTTTGGTCAACCAAAAGCGTCTTGTACTGGTCTGAACCCGTGCACTGTCGGTTACCAGTATGTTCATGTTCTCTGTACTTTTGCAAAAGCTCAGGGCTGAACGGCTGCGGCCTAGTGGCCATGCTCTAAAAAAACCAGCGAAATCAGCAGGCAGGCAGACGCTTGGGAAAATCAGCAAGGAAAAACAAACAAAGTAGGCGCTGCTACTATTTTTTTTCTTTTTTTTAATTTGTTATTTTTTGACTGCAAAGCTTTCTTTTTTTTAGTTGCAGGCCAAGAGAGGTGGGAGGAGTGTTTTTTGTTTTCTTTTCTTTGCCTGCTGAATCCGTGCCCCCCCCACTGTCTCTCTCTCTCTCTTGCAGTACCCCGTCACGGCCCTCCCCCCCTCCTCCTCTCCTTTCTTTTTATTTTTTGTTTTTTTTCTGGGTTGACCGGAACCGCCCTTGGCCTCTCTTCCCCCCCCCCCCCCCCGTCTTTCTCCAATTCTTTTTTGGGGGGGCCCTCGACCACAGAGGTTTGGTTGAAGAAAAGCGAAGTGATAAATTTTAGTACGAGACTTTTTTTTTTGCTGTTTGTTGACAAGAGTTTTGTTTCATTTTTAACTGACGCTCTTTTTCTTTGTAATATTACAAGCTATCCAGTAGTTAACTTTGGTCTTAGATTAGCTTTGCATCTTCACTGCTGCTCTCTATAAGTTTAGAAAAAAGCAAGCGAGGTCAGGTGTTATTTCTAAATAAACGTTGTTAGAGGAGCCATCAGGGCCCTGAACATACTTGCAGTTCGCGTTCAAATCGGAGCGCGTCACTAAATACCAGTATCTATCATCTCGAGCCATTAGGTTGTTATAATTCAGTATAGTGTTGCATCCCACTGTTTGGGAAGCCACACGGGTATTTCCGCCGAATCGCACCGTGTCAGTCACGAGGCACTGTGAAGTGTTTCCGTGCTAATATATAGAAGCCATATTAAGGTCTGGACCAGGAATTACGAATTGCCTGTCCAGCAAACTGCCGTACGACCCACAGTCGCACAAGAGAATGTAGTTGCTGGCAGGGTCCCTGGTTAGGCACTTGCCGTTTGCTTGCAACACGACCGGGGGGGAGGTGAAGTGGTTGTAACGGAAGGGCTTGCAGTAATGGTCGGGGTCCGCGATGGGCTGGAGCTTAAGCTCTTACTCGCTGATGCTGTCGAGCTTGTAGTCGTTGAGCTAGTTGGCGTCACGGACCGCGTGACTGAGCTAGTTGGCGTGTGAGACAGCGTGACTGAGCTAGTTGGCGTCACGGACGGCGTGACTGATTTAGTTGGCGTCACGGGCGGCGTGACCGACCTAGTGGGCGTCACGGACGGCGACAGCGAAATAATTTTAAAATGGTTGGCGTCGCGGACGGCGTCGGGTTCTGCGTCAGAAGGTACAGCGCGGTCCCGCTGCTGTCGCACGGCAGCACCGCAACCTCTGCCGTGGTGCCGCCGATGCCGACGCAGCCGCCTGAGCTCGCCAGCTGGTACAGTGGGCCGCCAAACATGGCCGACACGTTGCGCGAGCCAGCGAGTGCTACCTGTACCAGCTCGAACCACTCGCTCGAGCTATTAGCTGCTGTGGTCGTGACGGTTGTGCTGTTGCCGTACCACTTGTTGCTGTTAACTCCGTAGTTGGCAAAGACGACTGAGTACAGCAGGCGGTCCGCGTCGGACAGAAGTGTACACCACTGCGCCTGGCGGCTATCCGCGTCTAGCCCGCCGCGCGGGTCCAGCGCAATAGACGCCAGGGTCGTGGCCACGCGGCCGGTAGGCCCGAGCCACAGCAGCTCCTCGCCGCTGGCCAGCAGCCGGGACACGACCAGGTTCACGTAGCCCTGCGTCGTCCCGTACACCAGCGGCCGCGGCGTCACCGATACGGACGGCGTGCGCGACGCCGTGATCGACGTGGACAGTGTAACGGACGCAGTGATCGACGTAGTGACCGAAGTGGACGGTGTCACCGAGGCCCTCAAATCAAACGGCGCGAACACGGCCTGTTTGTAGCTCACTAACGCAGCATAGTTCGAGAGGACGTACCTCCCCGGAGGAACAATATAACCGCAGCAAAACAAACTGATGGTGAGGCGTGGCGACTGAAAGCACGACAGCTCCCCTACGGAGCCAATGGCTAGCCGCGCGCTTAGCGGCGAGAAACGCTCTGTGAAATCCAGTGCCATGGCGACCGCGTCATCGTTCGCATCATCACAGAAGCCGCTCTTGGGCCGCAACTGGTACCGCAGGTAGTCGGCCCCGGCCCCGTCGCCGCTCCAGAACACGCCCACGCCGTTACCCCCGTTGGCGAAGAGGAAGGGAGCCTTGATTGCGTCGGAGTCGTAGATCGAGGGGCAGTTCTGCAGGTCGACGTCGATCGTGCTGCCGTTGCGCACCGCGCGCAGGCAGAGGGCTTGGTACTTGAGCATGGCACTGTAAGCCTGCACGGTGGCTGCCAACGGCGGGGCTCTAATGTCTGAGACCACGGGGAACGAAGCTACCGTTAGCTGCAGGGCGTACTCAGGGGCGCGCGCCCACGTCAGGTCGCGCTGCAGCCACACGTCAAAGCTCGCGCCGCAGGGCTGCGTCAGGCGCAGGCGGCCCTGGTCCAGCGTCAGCCCGCCGCTGAAGGTGTACGCATTCTGGTAGGCGGTGCACGGGGCACCAATCGTCATAAACAGCGCCTGCCTTTCTTCCGGCATTTCGTAGTTGCATCTGAGGCACGTTAGACAGCTTCCCAAATTGGCCTGGGTCGACCAGCAGTCAGGGAACTGCGCAGAGAAATTGGTGATATGGTACCAGATCTCGTTGGGACTGGCGGTTAGCCCACCGCCGCAGTCTACGTACTGGAGACGCTGCAGAGACTGGCTCAGGCAGTAGCCCATGCGGTCCAGCAGCACGAGCGACGGCGGGGGGCTGCGGCTGGGCGTGAGGCTGCTTGACAAACTAGTGCTGCCGCTGGCGGACGACGTAGGGCTTACTCCGGGCGAGGTCAGCGTCACGAGGCACTCTTCGCCGCAACTGCCTGCCGGCACCCAGCCCACGCGCGGCCGCAGCACGTGGTCGAGCCCGCAGCCGGTGAGCCGCAGCAAGAATGCGCCGGGCCACACCTCCAGCGCGGTGACCTGCTGCAGCCCGTCGTTGCGGTCCAGCGGCGAAAGAGCAAGTGAGAAGTTCTGGGCCAGCGCTGACAACGGCAGCAGGTCGCAGCCGAGCGCCGAAGCGGCGGCCAGCGCATAGGCAAAGCGGCCGGAACCGTAGGACGGCCATTCCACGCGAGAGTTGTGCAGCGTGACCGCCATGTCCAGCTGCTCGGATAAAGTGCCGCAGTCACCCCACGCGGCTGTCTCCGCGCGGAGACAGCCGCCGCCTTCGCCGCGCACGACCACGGCCGGGGGCCGCAGCGAAGGCGAGGGCGAGGGCGAGCGCGACGATGTCGGGGAGCCGGAGGAAGAAGCGCTGGTCGTGGCCGACCTGGTCCGGGACGCGGACACGGACGGCGTGTCGGTCTGGAACAGGTACGGAATCGAGGTGGTAAGAGAAGCACGGCCAGTAAGCGACTCGCTGAAGGCCCACTGCTCGCCCGCAGAAGACGGAGCCCTGAGATAAAGGGTCTTAATCTGGCAATTGTTATAAATATCACAGTCCGTGCAGTAGTTGTAGATCCTGCCGCCGCTCCAGACATTCTGGCGCGACGCGGTGCGGGGCAGGGAAGAATCACACGCCACCCACGAGAAGCCGGCGAGCACGCAGCCGGGCACGGACAGCTACAGACACTGCCGCAAATAGTTCGACGGGTCGGCCGTGCCCAGCAGCCGTTCCGAATTATACCCCATGGCGCAGTTGCGCACGGCCCCCGTGCTCGACGGGCACTCCTCCCACGTGAACGTGGCAGCGCACATGCACAAGCTCGAGTGCCTAAAGATGTACGCGGGAACAAGGCTGGGGAACCGGCTGGGTCGGGGGTTCATCTTCTTCTTCACTTCCTGAGTGAGAGGGTGAGTCAGAGGAGTCAGATGATCATGCGTTTAAGCTTATCATCTTCTTTTTAATGAAGTCTGCTGCTTTTAGCTTTCGCCTCTCTCCTCTGCTGCCTTCCTTCTTCTTCTTCTTTGCTCCTTCTTCTTCTTGTGTCTGTCTGTCTTCTCACTCTGACTGTCCTCTCTCTTCTCCTTCCCACGCAACTTATCAGAGACCCTAGTTCTCCTTCTTATGGGGCATTTCAAGGGACGATGTCCATCATTAGGACAGTCCTTGAGTTGACATCTGACTAGACAGAAAGCAATTTTATGGTCAGGGGACAGACAGTTCCAACAAATACTGTCCTCCCCCTCACCATAAGTCTGTGAAGGCTTGCTCTTCTTCTTGCACTGAGTTATTCCTGCTACTGTGTTGATAGTGATAGGGTCACTCTTTGAACTACCAGATCCATATAGCTTTCGCATCCTAGTCTCTGATACGTTGCTTTGAGCTAACTGCTCCACTACCTTGATGAATTCAGGCAGCTTAGGTCTTTGAGTAGGTAAGAGAGGACACCAAGTGTTACGATAGTAGGCTTGATAGACAGGTAGATGTTTTAATTTCTTCATGATCATGCCTGTCTTCATCATCTCTGGTATCACCCCCATCGTCTTTTCCTGTGTCTTGATAGTCGTGAGATAGTCAGCTAGCTAGCTACTCACCTCATTAACCTTCTCAGGGTACGAATGGTATAGTTTTTCTTGGTCCTCTTCAAACCTTATGAGGTCAAGACCTCCATAATGTTTTTTGAGGGCGAGGAAACACTTTACATCATCCGTATCCCTCTGCCTCATTATAGCCATCACCTTCCTATCGTGAGCACATAATTGGAGTAGGAAAGCATAGAGCAATCTGTTTAGCTTAGCTTCTTTCTCTCTCACGTAATATCTGGCTCCCAATTGTAATGCAAATAGCGGCGACGGTTTACTCCCCCCCCGTCAACACTGGTATTTTGGATTTTTGGTCCGTAGGTATAGCAGTGGCGGGGGCAGAGGCAGTTTTTGCACGTGCAGTTTCTTGACCCTTTTCTTTCTTTCCCTTGTCTTTCTCCTTTACCTTTACTACTACTGTCTCCTTTTCGTCCTCATCTTCTTCCTCTTCCTTTGCAGGTGATTTGAAGGTTGCATCTGAAGGGGATTCAGGTCGCACAGGTAGTTGTATAGGTTTGGCTAAGGGATGAGTCTCAAAGCCCGGAATTATGGAAAGGATTTCTGGGTGTGTGACACCTATAACTGATGTAAAGGTGTACCCAAACAACTCCCATTCTTTTCCACGATTGAACTTTGGAGGGTTCAGCCTCATTTTTACTAGGTCAGAACCTTGATACGCCATATTGTTCGGGCGTACCAAGGGCGGAAGGTGAGAGGAAGGCTCGAGTACCAATGTTGCTTTCTCTGTGAGTAGAGAAGCGGGATAGAGTTAGGAAATAAAATAGATATTGACAATCTGATAACGACTAGGTGGCAGCTTTCCGCACAATTCGCCTAGTCTGACTGGTGGTAGCCTTCCGCACAGACACCAGACTGGTGGTAGCCTTCCGCACACACACCAGATTCAAATATCTGGTGACAGCCTTCCGCACGTACACCAGTTCGTATTTTGGGTGGTAGCCTGCCGCACACACACCGATAGTACGCGATAAGTGAATAAAGTCTACTAGATCTAACGTTCACGCTACAAGGCTCTATAACCTATGAGACTAACTTAATAATCTGCCGTATACTTGCTGTGTCCTACAGTAGATACTTTATTAAGAAAAGGGCGCCAAGGGACGGCCCAATTATATATACGTAATGGCTCTAACGACACACATTACATATGCCGGCCCATACTGACTATCCGGTTAATTATATTAATAGGTCTAACATACTTACCACTCGTCATCGGACAAATGTACATTGGACAAATGTAATTATAGACTTCTATCAGACTGAGCACTTTAACGACCGGCCAAAGTTTGAATCATTACCGTTGATTTTTCACTATTTTTGACCGGCCCGTTAGTCTACCTTGCGGCACGACGTTTCGACTTCACTAACTAGTTTTCGATTTCGTTGAGAAATGACTTCAAACGATCAATTTAAAGATTCTGCTATGAATTGGGCCTTTTCCCCCATATCACCTTTTTGTCCGTTTTACCGTGACACAGTCATAATGGTAAATTTGTTAACAAGGACGTGAACATGTGAAAAATAATCATGAGTCCCAGTGTCATAACCTTTTAGACCTATTCAAGTAATATAATCTAATTACTAGAATTAGGTTCATAGTCCGGTCAGTATGGTCCGGCATATGTGATGTTGTTAGACATATTAATATAATTAACAGGACAGTCAGTATGGGCCGGCATATGTAATGTGTGTCGTTAGAGCCATTACGCATGTCCGGCCTAGTATATCCGTTCCCTGGCGCCCTTTTCTCAATAAAGTATCTACTGTAGGACACAGCAAGTATACGGCAGATTATTAAGTTAGTCTCACAGGTTATAGAGCCTTGTAGCGTAAACGTTAGGTCTAGTAGACTTTATATACTTATTACGTACTATCGGAGCGTGCGGAAGGCTGCCACCGAAAATACAAACAGGTGTACGTGCGGAAGGCCGTCACCAAATATTCAAATCTGGTGTGTGTGCGGAAGGCTACCACCAGTCTGGTGTCTGTGCGGAAGGCTACCACCAGTTACACTAAGTGGACTGTGCGGAAGGCTGCCACCTAGTCGCTAGTATAACTAACCATTTCCTAACTCCGTCTCGCTTCTCCCACAGAGAAAGCAACATTGGTAGTCGAGCCTCCCTCTTACCTTCCGCCCTTGGTACGCCCGAACAATATGGAGTATCAAGGTTCTGACCTAGTAAAAATGAGGCTGAACCCTCCAAAGTTCAATCGTGGAAAAGAATGGGAGTTGTTTGAGTACACCTTTACATCAGTTATAGGTGTCACACACCCAGAAATCCTTTCCATAATTCCGAGCTTTGAGACTCATCCCTTAGCCAAATCCATACAGCTACCTGCACGACCCGAATCCCCTTCAGATGCAACCTTCAAGTCACCTGCAAAGGAAGAGGAAGAAGATGAGGACGAAAAGGAGACAGTAGTAGTAAAGGTAGAGGAGAAAGACAAGGGAAAGAAAGAAAAGGGTCAAGAAACTGCAAGTGCAAAAACTGCCTCTGCCCCCGCCACTGCTATACCTACGGACCAAAAATCCAAAATACCAGTGTTGACGGGGGGGGAGTAAACCGTCGCCGCTATTTGCATTACAATTGGGAGCCAGATATTACGTGAGAGAAAGAAGCTAAGCTAAACAGATTGCTCTATGCTTTCCTACTCCAATCATGTGCTCACGATAGGAAGGTGATGGCTATAATGAGTCAGAGGGATACGGATGATGTAAAGTGTTTCCTCGCCCTCAAAAAACATTATGGAGGTCTTGACCTCATAAGGTTTGAAGAGGACCAGGAAAAGCTATACCATTCGTACCCTAAGAAGGTTAGTGAGGTGAGTAGCTGACTATCTCACGACTATCAAGACACAGGAGAAGACGATGGGAGTGATACCAGAGATGATGAAGACAGGCATGATCATGAAGAAATCAACACATCTACCTGTATATCAAGCCTACTATCGCAACACTTGGTGTCCTCTCTTACCTACTCAAAGGCCCACTGCCTGCAAGCTGCCTGAATTTATCAAGGTAGTAGAGCAACTAGCTCAGAGCAACGTATCAGAAACCAGAATGCGTAAACTCTATGGATCTGGTAGCTCTAAGAGTGACCATATCACTATCAGCACAGTAGCAGGAATAGCTCAGGGCAAGAAGAAGAGCAAGCCTTCACATGCTTATGGTGAGGTGGAGGACAGTATTTGCTGGAACTGCCTGTCCCCTGACCATAAGATTGCTTTCTGTCTAGTCAGATGTCAGCTCAAGGACTGTCCCAAGGACGGACACGGTCCCTTGAAATGCCCCATAAGAAGGAGAACTAGGGTCTCTGAGAAGTTGCGTGGGAAGGAGAAGAGAGAGGACAGTCAGAATGAGAAGACAGACAGACACAAGAAGAAAGAAGAGGAAGGAGCAAAGAAGAAGAAGAAGGAAGGCAGCAGAGGAGAAAGGCGAAAGCTAAAAGCAGCAGACTTCATTAAAAAGAAGAAGATGATAAGCCTAAACGCTGAATCATCTGACTCCTCTGACTCACCCTCTCACTCTGAAAGTGAAGAAGAAGATGAACCCCCAACCAACCAGTCTCTCCTTCTGAGTCTGAAGAAGAATCAGAAGTAGATGGTGAGTTGGGGATTCACCACATGGCAATAATGATGATGGGGAGACTGAGAGAAGATGATAGTGGTATGTATCATCCGGTTCAAGATAAGAGGGGCCGCTCCAAGGGCCGGTCGTACTGAAAATGAATTTTTGCACAAATTATTAAAATTGCACAATTATCGCTAAAAACTCATTATTAATAAAAACATTAATTTATTGCAAAAAAGTGAAGAAAAAAATTGAACGCTGATTGCATATTACTTAAGACGACTATGCAAGATTGCTGGCGAAACAGCACTATCAGCAAACTCATTGAGAGCCATGCATTATGAGCATGTTTGTGCAAGTCCAAACGTAGGAAATAAATCAAAAAGTCATAAATGTATTTGTTTTATCAATTTCAGCAAATTTACCGTCGCTGGTGGCACTTGCCAGCCACTGCACAGCGCTCTACAGCAGTGCATTGAGAGCTGGATCACGAGAACAGCCGATCAATACCATTACTAGCACCTAGTCATAAGCAAACGATTGCCATGCTGCAAACTGAGCAAAACAACTACTAATCACGAAAAAAAAATTCCTGATATTCCCAGCACTTGCCAGCCACCGACCAACTGCAATCAGGGTACCGCCGCGCACCCTGCGCCAACCCACCTCACCAACACAATGTACACGTTTCAAGCAAATTTTCACACGATAAATGCATGGAACATTGCAAGCAATTACCTAACGCATGCTTTAATCATCTTCCTCCACCTACGAGGTCTCCGAGAGCCCGCCCCACATAGCTCGCAGCCTTCGAAGTCCACGCTCACACAGTCTCCCTGGCAAATGTATGCCTGAGCGTTATGCTGAAACAACTTCCCAAATTTGTACTGTTTGCCCAATTGCTTGATCCCCCGCTTCCCCCGACCATTTGATCAAAAAAGAATGGATTGGCAGTGGTTCTGAATCACTCGTGAAAGGAATCCAATTTTCCAAACCAACAGGCAACATTCGAGCCTGACGTAGCTCCCAAATTCTCCTTGACAATAGATGTAGTGGTGCGTCTTTCCAAAGGAGAGATCTTCTCACGCTCAACGCTGTTCATTATTGACTGCGTGCAAATGCCCTTCTTTTTTGGTTTTATGCCTTTTGCCGTAGCCTCGTCTGCGGCGCGAACTGCAGCTACCGCTTTCCTAGCATACCTATCGCTGACGGAAGGGAAAGCATCATGAAACTGCTTGGCAGTCATTGGCCCACGAAGCTTTACAATTATAGCTTGTTTGTGAGCTGCCCTTTTGGCCATAGCTTCAACCATGCCTTTTGCAGCCGTAGCAGCGGCTGCTTGAGCCTTGCTTCGCTGGAAGATTGCTGCAGTCTTGGGGAAACTCTTTTGTCCTTGTTTGGACATCAGCAATTGTTGAAGCTGTTCGTCCGTCACTTCCTGTGACAGCGATGAGCTAGACCGCAATATTTTCTGGTATCTCCTGCTTTTTTAATGTATCTTCGCGTGTTCTGGATCCACTGTACTGAGATCGAGGTGCTGTCGAGAATACTGCCCTGTTTGCGAACTAGATTCACTACGCACGCTGCCCTGGAGGAGATACTACTCGATGAAAGAAAGATATGGAGATATGCATAAGTCTTCTGTGAGACCTTTCGCGCACTGGAGATGTCCCCTGCTTCAAGATTCGAAAATTCGAATTCGCTCTGGTGATAGCTTGCCTGCGATTTCTGTCTGCTGCTGAGAGCAAGTAGTTGATAACCTGGAACTCGGCAAGAATTTTATCAAATTCTCGCCTCGTCTAGGTTGTTGCAACGGCTCCTATTGATAGTAGATACAAAGAAACAAAAGCAGTCAAATAGCATTCTACATCACACTTAGAGAAAACATATGACATATTTTTATTTATCATTTAAAGAATTACAAGTGCCATAATATAGAAGGGACTGAGAGAACAATCAGAAAAGTTTCAAAAGGCGGAATATGTATTCAAAAAAATGAAATCGTTATAAGGTGGAGAGAAAATGGCGAACAAAAAAGAAAAATAATTTACATTTGAAAAAAGAGGTCAAAGGAAGAAGCAGAAAAGCAAGCAAGGGAGTTTTACGAAAAGGAAGTATTATCAAAATACGAAGAAGATAATAAAAATACAGATTACAAACAATTAGCAAAGCAAAAGAAGTCGGAATGGAGAAAGCAAAAGATTAAAGAAAAATATACGTGTGTCTGTGGAAAGACGATAGGAATATACTGCAAATACACACGAAAAAAGCCAATCACACAGAGATTTTTTCGCGGAGAAAGAAGAGGTTATGATAGGTGGGCACAAAGTAATTCGTATAGCATATAGAAACGATGACATAGAAAGATATTACGAAAGTGAAAAAACAAATAATTAATTTTATTTTAAACAAATATTATTTATGTATGTATAAACAGTATGACAACGACGAGAGTTGTGAGTGTTTCATTTGAAAAGAGACAAGATAATATTTTTTATCTCCGAAGAAGTAGTGAAAAAGTTTTATTCAACACGAACCAGAAAATAAATTTGATAAAAATGCGATAAAGGTTGAAACAGAAAGTGGAAAACAACTTGGATATATTGATGCAACTAGCAGAGGCTCTAAATTTTAAAGGAAGAAAACAAGTTCAATATTTAATCTATGGAGGAGGATTAGGGAAACATTATGGAATAGAAATTACTATCCCTTAATAATTATTATTTTATATTAAAGATTATTTTTTTTACTATTTATATACCAGCGATTGTAAAGGTAAATGAAAAGTTTTGGCGATCTGGAGGTTGTGGCGCGTAGTGACGTGTTGATTATAGTACTGATTAATATATTAATATCTCTAATCAAGTAAAGCCCGACCCTCTGAGCTCGTTGTCCAGTGGATTATGAGCGTTGCCAGCGCCTAGAAGACTCTGGCACTGCAAGCGAGCTGAAGAAAGAGACCATCGCCGAATGGGAGGCAACTGACAGCGGTCGACAAAAGGCACGGGGAACGGTTAGTGTCATTCCTGTAATTGACACATTAAGGACATGTTGGAACTAATAATCTTGATTAATAGTAAGTTAAGTGCCTGCCGTATCGGAGTAACGGTGTGGGTGTTGAGGAAGGTTGCCGGAAACCGTCGTGACCGGCAGCACTGGCGAGCTGTACTCTTGGCAACCACTGCCACTGTCCACGGAACGCTCCACCAGTGACTTTTGGCGCCTCGATGGGCTGGCTGTCCGAGCTCTGACGACCTCGAACAACCACCCACTGCGCTGAGACTCAGCTCAACTCGCACAGTGCCTCACCAGATACTTATCAACCACACACAGTAAGCAGAAATTAGTTGAGTGTCTGCTCTGGCACAAAACAGGAACAAGACAACGTCCCTCTGGATGTTGGGGCCAGCTTTCTTCAGTACTTGGAGACACTCTCTAAGGGGTCCTGCGCTTCTGGCGCTTCAAGGCTTCATAACCTAACGACGTACGATGTACCGAAGAATGACTTTAATGATTATACCTCTTCCAACAGTAACGGACGACTGAAACGAATGGTAGGTATTAAGAACTGAACAATAACTGAACCCACTTTGTGTGGGCAGATATACCCACTCTGTTCACAAAGCTTGTCCGGATTCAAGCGGCCGGGCCGCATTGATTGTTCTGATACTACTGTGATTGGATCTAACCGCATAACACTGTTAAATACATGTAGATATTAGTTACCTACATATAACTAACGTGACAAAAAGGCGCTAACAGAACACGCCACGTACTAACTTGGCAGTGACAGGATCATAAGTAATGGCTCTAACAGGCTTGACTTTAATCCGGTTTGGAGTGGACCTGTCGTCGGTAGGTCAGGTACTTGTTCTAAAACTGTGTAGGGTCCCTGCCACATGGGGAAGAGTTTAACACTGACCAAGTTGGGGACCTGCGGGAAGTATAGGAATACAAGATCCCCCGCATGGTACTCTCCCGATTCATACTTGACCTTGGAAGGTGTGTTCTGGTTTCGGTGGTTGGCCTCTTCGGCCTCTCTGGCCTTGGCCACGTAATGTCGTGCTTCCGCCATCACCCTTAGGCGACATGCGAAGAACTCTTCGTGTTCTAGGAATCCGCCTTCCGGGCGGTGGGTGGCGGCCGTACACGAGTAAGTTTGGGGAAGCGCCGGTAATCTTCCCGCCCAACGCTTTTGATCCCGTGTTGTTCATGGAAAACACAAAGGACGGAAGTGCCTTGTGTCAAATATGTTGGTTATCCCGGCTATACTGCTGAAGAGCGGCCTTGAGCGCTCTATGGACCCTCTCAATCTTGCAGTTGCTCTCCGGCAAATATGCCGTGACATATTTCCACTTAAAGCCCCATGCCGCGGACAACTGTGCTGAGAGCTCATTGGTGAACTCCAAGCCCCTATCGCTGTACACGTTCTTGGGCACTAGTACTCTAGTGTACCGAAAGACGTGATCGATCAGTGCTTCGCACGTCGATGCTGCGTCCTTCTCCTTGACCGGAACCGCGAACACGTAGTTCGAAAAGCGGTCAATGGCGGTCAGGATGTACCGGAAGTTATGCTGTTCTGATCATGGTAAGGGACCCACGAAGTCTATGTGTAGGGTCTCGAAAAGGTCTTCTGTAAGTTTGTACTCCCCATACAGGCCTTTCTGAGAGTTCGGGTGCGGAGATTCGGTTTGTTTACAGTGTTCACAGGTGTCCACTGTTTCGGCTATGGCCTTTTGCATGCCATGCCACCAAAACTTCCGCGAAATGAACCACGACATTTTGTCCCTTCCTAGGTGGGAGTTCAAAGCGGAGCGATGAGTGGCGTATTACATCATAGAATACATCTATTCATATGTTGTATGTTGTGCCTACATGTCATACCAGTGGAACTCTAATATCCTCATGTATTGCCATTTACCTCATACGGATACATTTACCAATGCCATATTGCTTTAGTAAATTGCCTTGCTAATGCCAATATATTCCGGTAACTCTAGATTATTCTTGATATTTTCCTACAGTGTCCTACTTTACAGTGTCCTACTTTCACTGGACTACTTTACATATATTCTAGTCAAACTGACCAATATAGTTCAGTTTCCTACTTTACTCCGACATCAGATATCGATCGTCATTAAAGACTGTTCGTGGAACCTCTCTAGTTCCTTGAGTCTATCTTAAGTGATGTCCGGATAAACCAACCGACCGTAGACTCTGCGGTAATAAACCGGCAAACAATAACAAAGGCTATCTGATAGATATGACCCTTATCTGGTTATGATGCATTGCGCACGGCGGTTTGGTTTACTTTGAAGTTCTTCGATTTTTTTTTTGGAAACTCAACGATTTTTTTTTCTTCGACTATCCCTTCGATGACTTCGAGACGTCAACGACAGCGTCAACGACAGCGACCGCGACGAGACGAGAGCAAACGTTGCGACGATGGCGGTTTTTATACTATCTTAGAACCAATCCCGTGGTTCTAGGATGAACGAGTGTTCAACGAACTTTATTTTATTAATCACACAGCTTTCCACCAAGAGGGTGAGGTGCTGGACAGACCTTCTACTGACACATTAGCTTTCCACAAACGTGATGAGCTAATTGAGCCTTCTACCTACGCTGCAGCTTCCCACCAGAAGGGTGATAAGCTGGCTATGGTCAGTGAAGATGAGAACCATGAGAACGTGCATGTGTTCGACTGTATGGGAAGGCGGTCGAGACGTCGACGCCAGGCCCACGATGGACTGCCTCCGGAGTCGATTGCGACCGGAGATGACAGCAAGACAGCCCCTTCCATTTCAGATAGGCGTCATGTCATTGATTTTATTAATCAACTTGGTCGACAAGATGGTCACGAACGACAACGACGCGGCGAGGAGGGTGGCTACGGTACCCAAGAGTGGTACAGCTACAACAGCGGCTGAGATTCCTTTTACGGTGAAGCCTACTACAACTGACGCGACCTGTGCGGTCGAGACTGCGTCTACAGTGGGTCTGTCCGAGCACAGACCCCAAACAGGGAAGCAAATTATTAAGAATACTGCTTGCCCTTTCTTATGGTGCAATGATGCACATTTGTTACAGAATGGCGACACTGTGGACAAGCCGGCAGCAGCCCAGTGTGTCGGCGAAGCGATTCCACCATCGCCTACACGTCTTCTACCTTCGACGCCGAAGAGTGAAGCCCCTCCCCTACCTGCCTCCCCGCCACCCCCCTTTCCATTGAAGAAGACTAACGACACCTGTCGTTTCGCGCAACGAACTCGAGACACTTTGCAGCTCGGCTGTTTCAACAAGACGGTGGGATACAATCGAGATCCACCCGCTAGATACATAATGTCGGTAGTTGACGATAGCCACGGTAAACCTACATGTTTATTAATAAAATCACTAAGCGACAGTGCATCACTTGAGTACTTTATCAAAATAGATTTACTGAGAATGCAAGAGCAAACGGAATACCAAGAACTGAAATTAGTCCAAAGAAAGTAGGACACTGTAAAACTATTGAGTGCGCAGTCATCTTGAATTCTATCACAGTCATCTTGAATTCTGCAAAGGTTGTGTATCACAAAGACCAATAGCAGAAGAGAAGAGATCACTGCCAATATAAAGGTAATATACTGAAATAATTGGAAAATGAATATACAAGTATGGAAAAATATCCGTCCAGAGTAAAATGGTAATGGTGAATAACATACCGGGAAATTGTCCAGTGAAATATGATTCAACCGGACTTGAAGTATGTATGAACTAGAAATATAATATAAATTACAGTTCAATACCACCCCTGAATCATGTGTCACTGACAATAAATATAAAACGGACATCGCCGAATGTACAAAAATTTTACATGGTGAAAAGAATATAGCTGCAACGCAGCGAATCCATCAAGTCCATGTTGATACGGGATTGCCGAGGGTCCTTGACTTAAAAAAGTAAAACGAAAAACAGTCCCCCTCCCCAACGTGGAAAGGACGGGCATCACGACCGACGAACAAGTCTAATGGATAACGAATCGTGTAGAGCACTCGCAGAATTTCGAGCACCGCAAAGTGAATCAAACTTCCCTCATCAATCCCTCACAGGAAGAGGATAAGTAAGCCCATTATGAGTTTGTGGATACGACCTATTAATTTCTTCCTGTCCATGCCTTCAGCTCCCCACCTACCCCTATTACTTGATGGAGAGCCCGCCAAGAGAAACTGGAACGGTTTGCACACGCAATCAAACCTTAACCGGCTGAGAAGTCGACGCGTCGGAGCTCGCCACAGAAAAAGATTCCTCATCCTCATTCAAGTAATCCGAAAGTCTAACCATGAATTGATCGATCAAATACCGAAATTGCGGAGTAGGGAGTGCTTTCGTAAATATATCAGCCAGGTTATCGTTGGAGGTCACATATCAAACCGAAACCTTTTTCTCACGCACCTGCTCTACAACGTAATGGTGCTTGATCGCCAGGTGTTGTGAACGCGGGCCACGAAGTCCATTCGTGGAAGCCGTGATAGATCCCCGGTTATCTGCATTGATCACGGTATGCTCTTTTAAGGGAAACCCAATCTCATGCAAGAAACTTTAGATAGCAAACGCGAGAAAGCGAGATGACCTCTGCATCCATAGTTGAAAGCGCAACAGTTGATTGGCGCCTCGAGTTAGAAAGTATGCTAGTAGACATTGTCTTCCGGATACTTGAATAATTGTTTACGCTGAGGTACTTTGATCAAAGGTTGAAACGATAATAATGAATTTAATCAATGGTTGAGAACCAATGACTTGAACTCAGTCTTATATACCATAAATTTATAATCACGAGGAGTAAATGAATACCATAAATTTATGACTTGGCTTCGTAGCCTAACTTATGCTGTTGAATCAGTATGTGCCAATATATATTAACTGGTAATTCTTGTATGAATAACGGTAATATTACTGTAACGAATAATAAATATGATAGACAAATATATAAATGGAAATGAATGTAATCCGGTCAAATGTAATTGTTATGTCGTGAAAATGACCATAGAAAGGGATTAATATATTTAGTAAATATTATTACTTACTCTCCCCCTCGGCATAACAATAGAATATGTAACTGCTAGTGAAATAAGTGGTAATATAGTATTATAGATGTAACAAATAGTAACTATGTTTATGATTGAATGAAATGTAATATAGTACATGTTAAAGTTACTTTAATAAAAAAATTGAGTCAATGATGGCATCAAAGGATGCAGGTCCTTGCAACGGTATAGCAAGTCTTTTATATGGAAATCCATCCTTAGTGTCTGAGCGGAAGTTGCAATCGCACTATGCCTCGAACTGAGGTATAACGTCCTTAAGTAATACAGCGAATTGTGCGACTATTTCCGAAGATCGCGGAGTTGGGAGTGACTTCATCATCAAGTCCGCCAAATTGTCTTTTGTAGGTACATGCCGAACGATCACCTCACCGGCTCGTACTCGCTCAAGGACGTAATGGTGTTTGAGGGTTAGATGACGTGTGCGGTCGCTACCCATGCCGTTCGTTGCGTTCAACACTGCCCCCCGGTTGTCGTTGTTGATGGTGACTGGCGTCTTCAACGGGATGCCAATGTCTTGGCACATATGCAATATTGCGATCGCCGTCCGGCATGTCGTAGAGTTGGCGATGGTCTCGGCGTCTTGGGTTGAGAGCGCGACCGTTGGTTGGCGCTTCGAACTCCACGCTATTGGGCCGGTTGTCATGTGCAGTTGGCCCGTTCTTGAGCGTCGCGTGTACTCACATTCCCCGAGGTTGCTCTCCGAAAAAGAAATAAGTTCGAACGTACGAGTTCGAAATGGAAAGAAAATGCCTCTTGGCGTCCGAAGATATCGAAGGATGCAGGCTATTGCAGAGTAGGCCACGTCAGGTTTCTTGGAGGCGAGCACGGCTGCGTGATTGACTGCATAGGAGATGCTGGGTCTGGATTGCTGGCCAGAGGAGGGCATCGGCAAGCGAGGGAGCGAGAAACGTCGAAGCATTGCTTCTTTGCTAGCAGGTGGAGGGTCAGTCATTGCTGCAGGGGTAGCCACTGGCTTGGCCTCATGAAAGTTGAAGTCCCTAAGCATGCCCTTAATATATTCGTGTTGATGTATCACTATGCCTTCCGGTGTCCTAACAAACTGTATAGCAGGTGGAGGGTCAGTCATTGCTGCAGGGGTAGCCACTGGCTTGGCCTCATGAAAGTTGAAGTCCCTAAGCATGCCCTTAATATATTCGTGTTGATGTATCACTATGCCTTTCGGTGTCCTAACAAACTGTAAACCACAGAACGTCCTAACCTGGCCTAAGTATTTCACCGTAAATGATTGCTTCAATCTAGTGAATAGGGCATCATGTTCGTTCTTGGCCCTGTGAAAAACAAGCAAGTCATCTGTGCGTAGTAGTAGATATAGGGGTAGTTTTGGCCGGTTCCTAACTAGAGGCAAAAAGAAGATACAGGGATCTAATGTTGATTGTTGGTACCCTATTTTTTGTCACGCTGGTCGAGACATGATCGAACCATCTTCGCCCCGCCTGAGGGGTGCCATAAAGTGCCTTCTTCAATAATAGTATCATTGAAGGGTCACTTTTGTTCTCATATCCTTTCGGCGGGTAGGTGAAGGCGAGGTCCTTCATGTCCGCATGAGAATATGCCTGTGAGAAATCAAGGTGAGAAATCATAAGGCCACTAAAGGCAGCATACGAGACTAGTAGCAAGAGAAACATGGGTTGGGCGGTGGGTGAAGAATATTCGTACGGGCTGTAATGAATATATTCTTTCATCCTATTTCCTAACGCTACTAGTCGCGATTTGTGTTTTTGTTGTCCTGTCGATTCGTCTGTCTTAATTGCATCGACGAATGTGGTGTGAACAGGAGGTACGTTCGCTATTGTTGCTGTGGCCCGAGGCACCCATTGTAATGCTTTACAATCAAACAGTCCTTGCAACTCGGCCAGTTGTGCAGCGTGTACCTGTGGATGTGACTTTATGTTTTTCTGAGAAACGTGTAGGACTGTCGTAAACAAACAATAGTTGTCCTGTTCTATGGCCTGTTCTTCCTCCCCCTCAAGCTCATGGGCAAAAGTGATGTGTGCAGTATGGGGTGGTGTGCTGGTGTTTGTTTCCTTAGCCTGGGTTGGGTAACTACGTTTGTTGGAGTTATCGCAGCACCATCCCATTGTTGTGGTATGCCTTTATTGCTAGTCCAATTATTTGGGAGAGGTAATTGGGTTGCAGACAAGGATTGACGGGCTGGGATTGGTGTCGGTTTGTTGTGTTGTGTCGCGTTTCGAGGTGCTGTGCTTGCCTTTATGTTTTGTGCAACTGACGTTGTTGAGCTGGGAGTAAATATGGTGGGTGGGGGAAATAGAGAGCCAAAGGATGGGTTTGGTTGCACGTAAAGGCTTGAAGTGGGTTCGGTGGTTGAGTATGTTGTCTCACCCTCCAGTGTGTCCAGTGTGTCTGGTGTGTTTGGTGAGGAGGTCGACCGTTGTTCTGTTGGCCACCAGCCACTGGGTGTGTCAAAGTTAAGGAATTGTGGCAGTTGGTCCTCGTTTTTCCACTGGAAAGACTGGGTAGTGGGTAGAGCAGTGTACGTCTCGTTGTGCGACACCAGTAGTGGTTACCAAGGGAGTCTGGGCACCTTACAAGTGTAGCCGCGAGTCTTAGTGTCGAAACGTACATTGCGTTTTTCCACCGAAGCCACTTGTCTGGTTTCCTGAATGAGTATCTTATAGACACGACGATATATGTCATAGCCAATGAGTGTGCCTGGTACGGCGACAGGCTGTGCTTTTGCCGTTTCCATTTTGACCCATGCAAGGCATCCGAAAGGTTGGATAAATGATTGCACAGGTTTCCGACCCATAAGCAATTCCCACGGGTATTTGCCTTTGTCCTTGCCTTTGCAAAGTGGTATAACCATTCGGATAGCCAGGCTTGCTTTGTGTGTATCCTCCCAGAATGTGTGTGGCAAGCCTGCGTCTAACTATGCAGCTAGGGCGCGTGTGTCATCTATCCTCTCATCAAAGGGGTTCATGTTTGGCTCATTCCGTGTGGTGGTCCTGAGTATGATGCCGTGTTTGTCTGTGTAGTCTCTTAATAGTTTAGACACAAACTCGCCGTCTGCTCTTATCTGCTTTAACTTATTGCCTGATTGTCTCTCAAAGAAAGCAAATATGCGTATGAGTTGTGGCATGTAAAGCTTAGACTCACGTGTGGGTGTGTAGAGGTCGCAAGCAAATTTAGAGCGAGATGAATACACGAGAACATGTCATTGCCCCTCGATAATAGTTTCCAAACCTTGATCGAACGGGAAATGGGCCGCTGAAGTCTATGTTCAATGCTTCACCTTTCTTGTATTCTAAGTCTAGGTAGTTCCCTCTATACATGGGGGGTTTGTTTGGTTTGCCCCTGTTACATCCATGATATGCACGTACCAGACGCATCCAATCTTTGCCAGCGATGCGTCTGCCTACACTGTTTGCAAACTCGTGCATTATCTGCGGGTTTGCATGCATCAAAGCTCTGTATAGGGTCATTGCGTCGTAAGGTGCATGTGATGGTAGAGGGTTGACTGACCATACTAGTGCAAGATCAGATAGGTTGTCGACAGTCATGGCCAATGTTGGTTGTTCTCGTGTTTTGGACCTGTATGGTATGTATCGTTGATGAGGGTCAAGTGGTTTTGCTCCAGGTCTGTCTAGTTCATATAATAGGTGTGAGATGAGCCTCCCCCTTGCCAATATGTTCTCGCTGTCTAGTGTTATGACAAACCCATAGATGAATACTTGTCCGTTCTGATGGATGATTGTCTTGTGCATGTCATGATCAAGGCGTGGGGTGGGAATAAGGTTGAATGGTAATGATGGTGATATGAGTGACTTGGGAAATGACTGTTTAACCAATATACCATGACCATTGAGCCACGTCGGAGTGGCAGTAGCCCGCGTCCTCACCGGAAGCGGCTTGCCTGATATGTTGTCGAGGAAAGCCTGCTTCTCTTCGCGGGCAGACATGGGGTCGATGGGAGCCTTAACGTGGAATAGCCAGCGGTTGCATGCGCTGTCCACGACGTCAGGGTTGCCGTCGGTCATTAGGGCGTAGTTAAATGTTGGGTGTTTAAGCTCTCCCGGTTCCAAATCCATCGTCTCCTGCATCCATGTGTTGTATTCGTTCATGTTGTTGAACTCCGAATACTCTAATCTGGATGATCGTTGACGTAGTATTGCCACTCTCGAACGTTTGGGAAGTCCAGTGCGGGCGGGAAGAAATGGTCCTCGTGCTCCGGGTCGTCGAGCTCTGATTCGTTGATGTCATCGAAGGCGTCCTCGTCGGCTACGGTCTCCACATCTGCCGTGTTCTCTTTTGGGTCTCGATTCTCCTCCAGCTCGTCGAATATGTCTGCCATCAGTACGAACTCGATTGTATGTGAGTAGTCGTGGCGTCTTAGGCGTTCTCGCAGCTCTGCAGCTTCTTCAGGACCGGCAGGAGGGTAATAGTTGACCAGGGGTCGGACATTGTCGTTGAACAATGGTTCGATGTCAGGTACGAACGGTCTCGCTGGGGGTAGTAAGTACACTAGAGACATTAGTCTCCGGATACTTGAATAATCGTTTGCGCTGAGGCACTTTGATCAAAGGTTGAAGGAACAATAATAAATTTAATCAATAGTTAGAAACCAATGACTGAAACTCAATCTAATTTACCATAAATTTATAGTGAAATAACTATCACAAATTTATATACTGATCTTGTGGTCAGAAATTCAAGTGATGATTCAGTATGGGCCAATCTATATTAACTGGCAACTAATTGTGAATAACGGTAATATCAACGTAACGAATAATAATTATGATAAGAAATATGAAAATGGTAATGAATATGATCCGGTCAAATATAAATGTTAGTCGTGAAATTGACCATAAAAGGTAACAATATATTTAGTAAATATTATTGCTTACTCTCCCCCTCGGCATAACATATATGTATATTATATTATCTTCAAGTTACTAACATGATTGGCCATATGAAACTATATGTAAACGAGCGATTCATGATGATGAAGTATGATACATGTTAATGTTGCATTAACACTAAAAATGAAAAAAAAATTCGTAAGCATCAAAGGATGCAGGTCCTTGCAGCGGTGTAGCAAGTCTGTTGAATAAATTCATCCTAAGTGTCTGTAAAAGCTAGAGGCATTAAACCTCAGACTGCGGTAAAGCGTCCTTGAGCAACACCGTAAACTGTGCGACTAGTTCCAAGAAACGTGGCGTCGGTAGTGACTTCGGTCAGCATGTCCGCCAGATTTTCCTTCGTCGAAACGTGTCGTACGATCACTTCGCCAGCCCGTACTAGTTCTACCACGTAATGGTGTTTGAGTGCTAAGTGGCGTGTGCGATCAGTGACCATGCCGTTCGTTGCGTTCAGGACCACCCCCCGGTTGTCGTTATTGATAGTTGATGGCGTCGGCAACGGAATTCCAACGTCCTTGCACATATGCAATATTGCGATTGCTGTTCGGCATGTCGTTGAGTTGGCGATCGTTTCAGCATCCTGAGTCGATAGTGCGACTGTGGGTTGGCGCTTCGAACTATGCAATGGGCCCAGTCGTCATGTGCAGTTGGCCGGTTCTTGATCGTCGCGTGTACTCACATGCGCCCAAGTTGGCATCGGAATACGATATAAGCTCGAAGCTGCGGGTCCGAAATGGGAAGAAAATCCCTCTAGGTGTTCGCAGAAATCTGAGAATGCGAGCTATAGCTGAGTACGCCACGTCAGGCTTCTTTGATGCGAGTACCGCCGCGTGGTTGACCGCGTAGGTGATGGCCGGTTGAGTCTGAGTCGCAGGCCAGAGAAGGGCGCCAAGCAAGCGAGGGAGCGAGAAACGCCGAAGCATAGCTTCTTTGCTGGCTGGGGGAGGGTCAGTCGTCGCTGTAGGGGTAGCGACTGGCTAGGCTTCTTGGTTGAAATCCCTAAGCATCTCAATGTATTCATGCTGATGTATGACTATGCCCTCTGAAGTCCTAACAAACTGCAAGCCACAAAATGTTTTGACTTGTCCTAGGTCCTTCACTCTAAATGAATGTTCAGTTTGGTGAACAGGGCATTGTGCTCGTATTTGGTATTATGAAACACGAGCAAGTCATCAGTGCGCAGGAGTAGATAGGGGGGTAGTTTCTGTCTGCCTGTGACTGAAGGTAGGAAGATAAAGCATGGGTCTAATGTTGACTGTTTATATCCTATACTTCTCACATTAGTAGACACATGGTCAAACCACCTTCGCCCTGCCTGGAGGGTTCCGTACAGTGCTTTCTTCAACAATAGAATCATTGAAGGGTCGCTTTTGTTTTCGTACCCCTTAGGCGGAAAGGTGCAGGCAATGTCCTTCATATCTGCATGGGAATAGGCTTGTGAAAAGTCGAGGTGAGAGATCATGAGGTCATTGAATGCAGCATAAGATACTAGTAGCAAAAGAAACATTGGTTGGGCGGTGGGGGAAGAGCATTCATATGGATTGTAATGAATGTATTCTTTCATCCTATTTCCTAAAGCTACTAGTCGCGATTTGTATTTCTCCTGACCTGTAGACTCATCTGTCTTTATGGCATCAACAAATGTTGTATGGACAGGAGGTACATTCGCTGTTATTGCTGCGGCTCGAGGTACCCATTGCAGTGCTTTGCATTCGAACAAACCTTGTAACTCGGCTAGTTGAGCAGCATGTACCTGAGGGTGTGACTTTATGGTTTTCTGTGGGATATGTAACACTCTTGTGAACAAACAATAGCTGTCCTGTCCTAAGGCCTCCTCTTCCTCCTCCTCAAACTCATGAGCTAAAATAATGTGTGCGGTATGAGTGGGGTGGTTTGCTGGTGTTTGTTTCCTAAGCCTGGGCCCAGCAACTATGTTTGTTGAAGTTATTGCAGCACCATCCCATGTTTGTGGTATGCCCTTGTTACTACTCCATCTATCTGGTAGAGGGAATTGTGGTGCAGATGAGGAGTGTTGGGCTGGGTTTGATGTTGCTCTGTTGTGTTGTGTCGTTTGCCAAGGTGCTGCGTTCGTCTTTTTCTCTTGTGCAACCGTTGTTGCTGGAGTGGGAGCAAATGCATTTGGTGGGGGATGGAGTGAGCCAAAATATGGGCTTGGTTGCACGTAAAGACTTGAAGTGGCCTCGGTGGTGTGTGGGGTTGTCGTGTCATCGTCCAGTGTGTCGAGTGTGTTTTGTGAGGAATGTGGCAGTTGGTTTGTTGGCCACCAGCCACCTGGGTGTGTTGGAGTCCTGAAATTGTGGCAGTTGGTCCTCGTTTTTCCACTGGACTGACTGGGTAGATGGTATTGGTAGGAGGCGAGGTGGAGGATGTTATGTTGTGCGACACTAGTAGTGGTTGCCAAGGTCGTGCAGGTATTTTGCATGTGTAGCCACGAGTCATTGTATCGAAACGAACATTACGTTTTTCTACTGTGGCTGTCTGTTTGGTGTCGTGAATGAGGACTTTATAGACTCGACGAAATATGTTGTAGCCAATGAGAGTACCTGGCACGGCGACAGGCTGTGCTTTCGTCGTTTCCATTTTCACCCAGGCAAGACATCCGAAAGGTTGCACGAACGATTGCACAGGTTTTCGGCCCATAAGCAATTCCCAAGGGCATTTGCCTTTGTCCTTACAAGGGGCGTGACCATTCGTATGGCTAGTATCGCTTTATGTGTGTCCTCCCAAAATGTGTTAGGCAGGCCTGCATCTAACTGTGCTGCTAGTGCGCGTGTGTCGTCTGTCCTATTCATTCTTTCAGCAAAGGGGTTCATGTTAGGCTTGTTACGTGTGGTGGTTTTGAGGATGATGCTGTGTTTGTCTGCATAGTCTTTTAGTACTTTAGAGACAAACTCGCCATCTGCTCTTATCTGCTTTAGTTTGTTGCCTGACCGTCGTTCAAAGAAAGCAAATATGGGTGTTAAATGTGGCATGTAAAGCTTAGCTTCGCGGGTAGGTTTGTAGAGGTCACAAGCAAACTTAGAGCGAGAACATGTCAATCCCCCCTGTAGTAGTTACCGTATCTTGACATTACGGGGAATGGGCCGCTGAAATCTATGTTGAGTGCTTCACCTTGCTTATATTCTAAGTCTAGATAGTTACCTCTGTACATAGGGGGTTTGTTAGATTTGCCCCTATTGCATCCATGACATGCACGTACCAGAGCAACCATCGACAACCTACCAGACCTTGCATTATGGTCAGTCAATCCTCTCCCATCACATGCACCGTACGATCCAATGATCCTACACAGAGCTCTGATGCATGCAAACCCACTCATAATGAACGAGTTTGCAAAGAGCGTAGGCAGACGCATCGCTAGCAAAGATTGGATTCGCAGCCAGTGACAGTTGTTCTCTCTGCTTGTACCTGTATGGTATATATCTTTGATGAGGGTCAAGTGGTGTCACTCCTGGCTTATCTAACTCGTATAGCAAGTGTGAATTGAGCCTCCCCCTTGCTAGTATGTTCTTCTTGTCAAGTGTTATGGGCTTGTCATAGATTAATACTTGACCATTTTGATGGATGATTGTTTTGTGCATGTCATGGTCAAGGCGTGGGGTGGGAACAAGGTTGAATGGTAATGACGGTGATATGAGTGAGTTGGGAAATGACTGTTTAACCGATTGACCATAACCATTGAGCCACGTCGGAGTGGCAGTAGCCCGCGTCCTCACCGGAAGCGGCTTACCAGATATGTTATTGAGGAAAGCCGGTTTCTCTTCGCGGATAGACTTGGGGTCGATAGGCGCCTGGAATAGCCATCGGTTGCATGCGCTGTCCACGACGTCAGGGTTGCTGTCGGCCATTAGCACATAGTTGACCATAGGGCGCTTGAGCTCTGCCCGTTCTAAGTCCATTGTCTCCTGCATCCATCTGTTGTATTCGTCCATGTTCTTGAACTCCAAATATTCCAGCTCTGGATGCCTGTTGACGTAGTATTGCCACTCACGTACGTTGGCGAAGTCCAGGGCGGGTGGGTAGAGATAGTTCTCATGTTCAGGGTCGTCGAGCTCCGAGTCGTCGATGTCGTCAGTTGCATCTTCGTCAGGGATGGTTGCAACGTCTGTGGTATCTTCTTTCGGGTCCCTTATTGCTTCTAATTCGTCAAATACGTCTGCCATTAACACGAATTCGAATGTGTGTGAATAGTCATGACGTCGTAGGCGTTCGCGTAGTTCTTCAGCTTCCACATGTCCGGCAGGCGGGTAATAGTTGAGTGGTGGTCTCACATTGTCGTTGAACAGTGGTTCTATTTCAGGTGTGTATGGTGCTGGAGGCGGTGAACGCTTGACATCGGACGGCGCGTCGGGTATGTTGAGTATGCGTTTCAGTTGCTTCTCCAGTTGTTGTCGCCATCTTTCGTCTGCTGCACCTACACCGTAGGGTTCGTGCTGTTCTTGTCCGGTCTCATCTGTTCCACTTGGAGGTGGTGGGAGCATAGTCAATGGTGGGTCCGTCTCGTTGATTGTATACGCTTCGTCGAAGTTGGGTATGTCCGGCGTGGTAGCGGCAAGCGCAGCTAAGTTCGCATTCGGTGTCGAAGAGGTCACCTCGTAGTCTTCTTCGTTTTCTGTGAAGTTAAGGTGGGCGTGTGATTGTGCCATTGTGGCCGTCCTGGGGTCCACACGTCTCCCCCTCGTCGTAAATTCATCTAGGCTCATCGCCATATCTACCATTGTGGGTGTGTCTATGAACAGTGGTGCGTGTGGTCCACCTTCACGGTAACGTAACAGATGTTGAAATGCGAGGTCGCCTGGCTCGGGCTGGTCCGTTGGTATGCCGAGTAGATCGTATCTCGTTCCCCTTTCTCGAAGTCGGTTGATGAGTGGATGCCGCTTGGCCATGTTGCAGAACTCTTTGTGTGCCGGCCGATCGGTCCTCTGATGATCGGTGTTGCAGTAGTAGACGAGTTGAAATCCCCTGCAACGCTTCAGTTTCCCTTCTTGGCTGCCGCAGTAGGTGCAATTCCATCTCATGCTGCCGCGTCTGGTTTCGCGTATAGTCTTGCAGTCGACGCAGTCTGGTTTGGTTAGTGCCCAGTTCTCCGGGAGTAGTCGGAAGTCCTTCACGATGCTCCAGTAGGCCAGCTCATCGGTGGTAGGGTGACGAAAGCAATGATGTGCATCTGTCCAAGCGAAGGTGTATCGTCGTTCTGTTGGCTGTGAAACTCCAGGTACACGTCTGTATTGCACTGGTTGGCCGTAGGGTAATGCTTCGATGGCTTGTATGCGCCTTATTGCGTCCTTGTTGTCCGTAGATGCATTCGCTGAAGTCGTCGTCGGGGCCAACGGGGTAAAGCACTCGGTCTGCAGATTCGGTGGGATAGGTACCGTGAAACTTGAAATGGGCGATTCCTCATTGTATGCCATTGACGGGGTAGGCGGTGTTTCGCTCATCGAGGTGTCCTCTGCGCTGGGTGAACTCAACTGTCGCTGTCGATGTTCTCCGATGGGCGTTGAGGTAGGTTGCTCTTCTTGACGGTCTTGCTCTGATGTCGTCCTGTCTTCCGGTGCAGGTGAGCTCATAAAGCTCTGTGTTGGCATGCGCGGGGATTGTGTAGTTGTTTCCGGCGGTTGTTGCGGTGAACTACCTGGTTCACGTCGTGCTCGTCTCGGGCGTCTGGTCCGCAGTACGATGTGCTCAATACCTGTTGAGCCGGGCGCGTCTTGAACTAGCAGCGATGGTAACATCCACGGATCCGTTCTTGGAAGGAAATAGTTGAGGGGTGTTCCAAGGGGGCACCAAGGTCGCGGCCAATGGGCAGGTGGGACAGGGAATCCTTGTGGGATCGCTCGAAATGCGTCCCGCATGCGCGTCCATTGAACGTAGGCACGTCTGTAGTCGTTCTCGTCCATGCGTTGTGTGATTGTCAGCGAGCTCCATGGGATGTCTGGGCGTCTCGTCGGGTCTTCCACGTAATCAGGGTGCGGTGCGGGCGATGCTTCAGTGGAGGTGGGAGTGTTATAGGTATCAGAAGTGGGTGTTAGAGGAGACAGTTGGATAGGTCCTGCTCTATTTCTGTACCTACTTCCCCTTTGTACGTAGGCTACTTCTTCTTGCGATGGTTCGTCCTCCTCTGGTCCGGGTCGTTCGTCGTCGGAGTCGGCGGAATGCATAAGCCATGTCTCGGGTGGGTCGCCTGTTGGATCATCGACGTCGTCCGTGGCTTTCACTTCGGTTGTCGCGTTGGCTTGTCCGCTCGATCGTTGAATCCGTCTTGTGTTGGTCTGTCTAGGTTGGCCTCCACGTCCTCTTTGATTCGGTCCTCCCCCTCGACCACCGCGACGTGTGTTCGAGTTTGGCTGCGTGGGTCGTCTGCGGACTAGGCATTCAGACCCAGGGTGTTTCGGTCGGCCCTCGCAGACTCGTTTCATGCAGGTGGATCGACACTGGGCCGCAATGTGTTCTCGTCGGTTGCAGTTGAGACATTGGATGTCTTGGTTGATAGCAACGGGTGTGGCCGAAGTGAACAGGGCTGTCGAGGACCTAGATGAGGCAGCAGAGAGTTGGTTAGCATGGTATGCTTGTAAGATGAGTGAACATATCTCATTATAACGTGGTTTGTCAGCATCAGCACGAGACCAATACATAGTTCCCCCTACATCCCCCATAGATAGAGAGGCGCACTCCTTAAGTTTAAAGAGCAAGAATACGACTCTGAATTCATCAGGTAGAGGCACTCCTCTTGACTGTAGGCGCTCGAAGCGTTGGGTCAAGAGCTCTATCCATGTTGGTAGGCCATTGCTTGACTTCAACTTTGTCTCGAACAGCTGCATTAGTAGGCGAGCGATGGAAACAGATCCTTTGCTGCCGAATCGCTCGCAGATCGCTGTCCAGATCACCGCTGGGTTGGTTCCTGCTCGTTGGACGGTCAGTAGAGCTGTCGACTCTTGGCATCCACAAGGAAGCAGCGGACATGGATCTGTGCTTTGATGTAGTCTGCTTGGCTGAAAAGTGTATCCAGGTCAGTTGGTACGTTGATAGTAGGCAAGAGGGCGGGTGCTTGGCTACCTGAGGACGGGTTGGTCGAGGATGGGCTGCTTGAGGACGAGCTGGTCAGTGATGACGAGCTGCTCGATGATGAGTCGCCACGTCTCGATCCGTATGCTTCATCGTCTTCGTCGTCATCGCTCCTCCTTCTTGACTGTCTTGCTGTCGAGGTGGTCGTAGACCCAGGTGCTGACAGTCCAGATCCAGTAGTGTTATTAGGGGCGGTGGGTGGGTCTTAGTCCAGTAGTTCTGGTACTTGCGTAGATTGTAGCAATCTCTTGTACCGAGTAGGGCGATTCTTGGTCTTCTAGAAGTAGTATGAAGCGTGCGTACACGCCCAATAAAAAAGCGAAAAATTGGAATTTCCAAAGGTCAAATTCATCGATGGGTCTTTTTGGGAATTATGGTAGCTTGAGTTGGTAACGGGGCGCATCCAAGGCTCCATAACCAGTAAGTACACTAGTAGACATTAGTCTCCGGATACTTGAATAATCGTTTGCGCTGAGGCACTTTGATCAAAGGTTGAAGGAACAATAATAAATTTAATCAATAGTTAGAAACCAATGACTGAAACTCAATCTAATTTACCATAAATTTATAGTGAAATAAATACCACAAATTTATATACTGATCTTGTGGTCAGAAATTCAAGTGATGATTCAGTATGGGCCAATCTATACTAACTGGCAACTAATTGTGAATAACGGTAATATCAACGTAACAAATAATAATTATGATAAGAAATATGAAAATGGTAATGAATATGATCCGGTCAAATATAAATGTTATGTCGTGAAATTGACCATAAAAGGTAACAATATATTTAGTAAATATCATTGGTTACTGGGGTGGTCGGTGCTTCATGTCGGGCAGCACGTCTGGTATGTTCAGCATGCGTTTCAGTCGTTTCTCTAACAGTCGTCGCCACTGTTCACTTGTTGTATCTATTGCGTAGGGCCTGTATTGTTCTTGCTCCGTTCCGTCCATTCCAGCCAGGGGTGGTCGTAGCGTAGCCCACGTTGCTGTCGGTTGCGACTGAATAGGCTCCGTCAATGTCGGGCATGTCCGGCAGGGTAGTTACAATGGCAGCTAGGTTCGCGTTCGGTGTAGCTGAGATCACCGCGTTGTCTTCGTCGTTTTCCGCGAAGTTGAGGTGAGCATGTGATTGTGCCATTGTAGCAGTCCTGAGGTCCACACGTCTCCCTCTAGTCGTAAATTCATACTACCATTGTGGGCGAGTCGATGAATAGAGGTGCGTGCGGCCCCCCTTCACGGTATCGCAGTAGATGCTGAAATGCAAGGTCGGCCAATTCAGGTTGGTCTGTTGGTATGCCGAGTAGGTCATTCCTTGTTCCTCTTGCTCGAAGTTGATCGATTAGGGGGTGTCGCTTGGCCATGTTGCAGAATAGCCGGCCAATGATTCTTCTGTGACTTGGACTACTTCAAACTCAACAAGCGAGCCGTCAGGCAGTTATAATTATATTCCTCTCAATGGTGCTTGGACAAACTCATCGGACAGGAGGATAAAATCAGATATTAAAACATTAGACTGCGGGGATTGTTGTGAGAACCTAATGAAAATAAACTGCTGTTCATATTATTTGAAATCAGACGAAAAGAAAGAACAAAAGAACCACGGATTTATTGCTGATGAAGTTAAAAAAGTATTTCCTGAATTTGTATCTGAAAGTGGAATGAAAGCAGATGATGGAAATGGAAATCTTGAAGGTATAACATATAAAAGTTTTATACCAATATTGGTCAGTTCTTTTCAACACATGGCGGAAAAGGTAGTTAATTTAGAAAAAGAAAATAATAATCTAACTAATGATATAGCCGATTAAAAAAACCAATAGGAGAAATCCGTAATTACAATGGCCCCTAGATTACACCCTCCACCTCCACTCATTGATATGGCAGATGGCGAACTAACACCAGAATTAAAAAATCGTATTTTGGATATTTCATTGAAGAATGAAGAAAAAAAAGTAGAGCACGAATTAGAAGATAACTGGAATTGTTGTTGTATAAAAAACAGACCGACTGATAGCAGACTTATTAAATACTTATTTCAAATGGGTGTCATCATTGCCATTATAACCCTTTGTATCGTAAGGTTATCTGAAAAGAACTTGCCGTGCGAGGTTGCTAATACTTATGTCGGAATTTTGACCTTACTCATAGGAATTTGCCTTCCATCACCTTCTAGTTCAAAGAAATGAACATTCATAGGTATGTGTCATATACCATCTATTATCACCCGCACACATTAAAGGCAGGGCTTCATCAAAACTAACACACCAATCACTCATAGGCTTATACACACATTTGAATTTAGTTCTATTCCTTGCTTTATACAATAAACACTCGCATCTCGTTTTGTTTGATTTGCTCTGCTATAAAAGTCGCAGGCAGTCCGACCTACCACAGACCCAACAAATAATAATATTAATAACATAATATATTATACAATATATAAACAATGTCGGAGTTCAAATACCAAAAGATTATTTTTCTAAGCAATGATTTTGTGGGTAAATCATTCAACAAGAATATTCAAATGTCATTTACACCCACAAAAATGAATGTTACGTTTATTCACTACTATAACGACCAGACGGAAACCAAAACCAGAAGTCTTTATATGGACAGAATTGGAATTATCGGCACATTCTCCGACAGCACCAGAGCAAACATTTCAAACCTTAGTTATAATTTAGGTGTCGTCGGATGGACGGATGGACAATATACATTTAAAGTCCTTGAAACCGACAGCGGAAATATTGATACAGGAAATTTAGCGGGACGAATTGTTGTGTGTTTGGAATTCGTCGGGTAATAATATACAATGGAGAAGATTAATAGCATTAAGGTTAGACCAGTAAAGCAAGAGGGTGATGGAAATAAAAAAGCAAAAGGTTATAAATTATTCAACGAGCCGTATGCAAACATATTTCTACTCGCCCGTAAGAAGAGCGGGAAAACGACAGCACTCTTTGAAATACTGAAACGGACGACAGACAGAAAAACCCGTATTGTCATTATTGCTTCAACAATACACAAGGACTACATTTATAAAGCAATGGTTAAGCACTTTAAGAACAGAGGAATTCCGATGGCGGTATATACCTTTCTCAAATCAGATGGTGTGAATATCATTGATTATGAAATTGACAAACTGAACAAACCAGATGAAGAGCAGGAAGGCGAAATTAAACAGGACGATAAAGAACCTATGGAGAAACCACAATTTTTGTACTTTGGAAAAGAAAAGAAACAGATAAAGGAGGCACCAAAAGAGCGACCAAGCAAGTATATTTCGCCAGAGGTTGTTTTTGTTTTGGATGATTTAGGGAGCGGTTTAAGAGATAAGTCCGTAAGCGATTTGTTAAAAAAGAACAGACACTATAAATCAAAGGTGATTATGTCTAGTCAGTATCTGAACGACCTACGACCAGAAGCCATTAAGCAGTTAGATTATTTATTAATCTTTCCAGGCCAGTCTCAGGACAAAATGGAACTCGTGTATGAACATTTAGACCTATCTTTTGATTTTGATTATTTTCTTCAAAAGTATCACGAAGCAACAAAGGAACGATTTAATTTTCTTTATGTTTCAAGTGTTGATGATGAACTCCGCAAAAACTTTGCTTACAGATTAAAAAAAAAATAGTAAATAATTTTTTTTTCATAGTATAATGGTAGTAAAAACAACTCGTGTTGAAGTCATTCCAACAATCGGCAAACGAACAATTAACTCAAGCACCAATATGGCTGGAGACAAAAAGAAAACTGGACGAAAGAAGAAGCAAGGGGGCAAGGGACAGGCTGGCGTTAAAATTAACTGGGCGAAGGTTGGTAAGACGGCAATGGCAGTGAATAAATTCCTTCGTGATAACAAGATTATTTCAAAGACTGCGAATGCTCTCGGATGTCGGGGTTCCATATGCGTCTCGTATCGGGTCTACCGCTGCGAAACTTGGTTATGGTAGGTAGAGCGGACAAGGCGCCCTTAAATTCTAAAAGATAATATTTGTTTTTTGAAATTATGAGGAAATATTTTTTTGTTTGTATATAATGGTTGCTAAGACTAAGGTGAAAAAGAGAAAAGCCCGTCCACCGCGGGTTTATAGGAATAAGAGCGGGAGGCCGTATATTATCCAGAATGGTAAAAAATATTATTTTAATTTCGGTAAAAAGACAAATGATATGAGCACACTTCAAATCGTTAAACTTTTTATGAAATACTTAAGCAGACCAAAAGCAAAGAAAAAAGAAAAGAAGGAGGATTTAAGAAAAGTTCAAAGCCTGTCGGAGATTGAGCAGAATACGAGAACAGCCATTAATGACCACTTAGACAAACTCAGAAAGGAAAAGTATGAGGGTATTGAGGATATAGAGAAAAAAGAAAAGAAAGCAAGGGAGGATTTAGAAGAGGAGAAGAAGAGGCAAGAGCGTCGCGTAGACGCTGATACTAAGGAAAGGCGGGATGAGTTGGCAAGGATACACCGCAATGAACTATCCGATATCAAGGAACGACAAGAACAAAAAGACAGAGAACTAAGAAGGGAGCAAAAACTCATAGAAGATGTAAAATATGAAGAAGACAGAAAAAATAGAATACAAGCATTACCGCCGCCACCGCAATACCAATATATTATGCCACCGCAATATGGACAGCCTCAACAAGCACAAGCACCACAATTAGGAACCCCGCCACAAGCACCACAATTAGCACCACCATTAGGAGCACCGCCACAAGCACCACCAATAGATAATTTAGGAAATGAAGCACCATTGAAAACAAAAGAACAATATGAGGAAGAAAAAAAGTAAAAGCAGAAAGATATTGAAACACTGAAATTAGCAGGATATACAGATAAGTTCATAAAAAAGATGAGTCGTAAAGACTTACAAAAAGCCAGTCAGGATATTCAGACGGCTATAGCCACAGCAACATCTTTAGAAGAACAGAAAAAGTTAGCAGAAGAATATAAAGAAAAACTTGAAAAGGCAGAAAAGAAAGCAGAAGAAAAGGGTAAGCATTTTGAAAATTTACAAATTAATCAATTTTTAATCTCTGCATTTTCAAAAACTTATCACCCAAACATTACTATAAAAGAGTTAGCACAGGCTTTAAAAAAGAGACTAGATAGTGAAGGTCATAAAAAATTAAACTACAAAGACACTTCAAAGTGGATTATTGACATGATTAAAAGGTTTAATATTGATGTTGGAAATGAAGAGCAAAATGTGAAAAGAAGAATAGCGGATTATGCTAGATATGAAGAGTATATGGGTATTAATGAACAAAAAGGGAGTGGAGCGAAGACATTAGAAGAATTAATGGATAAGGTATTTTCAATAAAAACAATTAAAAAATATCTATCCCGCAAAGATTGGAGGCACACAATGAATAAAAAGGACTTTGTGAACACTCTAACTAGCAAAATGACAATAGACCCAAATGTGGATAAACAAGTTTCAACAGATTTGAACATTGACGAGGGGATGCCCCAGGAGGGGATTTCACCCCCTACCATACCCCCGAGCGTCGCGGAGACACCGATACCCCCGAGCGTCGCGGAGCCACAGCAACCCGATCTATTTCGACGTGTCGAAATAGATCAGCCAGAGCCACAGCAACCAGAGCCACAGCAAGAGGAGCCACAGCAAGAGGGAGAGGGACGGGAAGGTAAAATCGGGAGTTAAATATATAATGGGGCTACGAGAGAAAGCCTTGTCATTAGGCGCGACAGACTTCGGCGAGAGTAAAGTGAAAGGAAAAAAGTATTATGTCGTCTATAACGGCCGTCGCATCAACTTTGGCGCATCTGGTTATTCAGATTATACCAAACATCAAGACGAAGACAGACGGGAAAGTTATCGTGCCAGACATCAAGCAATCAAAACAAAGGACGGAAAGCCCGCGTATTTAAACAAAAACCAACCCGCATATTGGGCTTATCACTTACTTTGGTAAATTATAGATATTATAATATATGTTATTAATATTGCTATTCGTGTGTTCTGCTATATCGCGGACTGCCTGCGACTTTTACTCGCGATACTCAGAAAAAAAGAATGAATCGTGTGCTTATTGTATAAAGCAAGGGATGGATACTGGGTTTAAGTGTGTTTTCATAAATAACGGAAATAATACGTGTCGTAGTTTTGATGAGGCTTTGCCTTTAATGTGTGCGGGTGATAGTTCGTCTTGGTACAGGACACATATATATGAATGTAATGATATTTAATCCAACCACTCCATCCATGGTTCAGAATGAGTAATCGGTTCTGGTTTTTTTCCGACATTATACACAGCAAACAATATTTCTGTTTATTCATGTGAACACATATTTCATTATTGATATTCTTTTTTTTGCGACACGAATCGCATTCCTTACACAATTTCCATTTTCTACCCACAAAAAATATGGGAGGATAGAAGATTTTACACGAATGACAATACTTCATTATTATACAAAATCAGTTTATTATTTTTAACTTATCTTTGGAGAAGGGCAGATTATCCCAATAAGAAGCGTGAATACGCCTATAAACGTGTTAGCTTTAGCACAACTGATTGTCGGGTCGCTCAGTCTAACAACACACAAAATGATTATGCTACATATAACTGTCATCTGAACAGCATATTTAATTAATCTTGCATCTGTCCTTTCTTTGAAACAACAACATCGCCATTCGTCGTTAATTTCATGGTCTAATTTTTTTGTTCATTTTTTAACTCTGACGAAATACAGCGAGACTTTAATTCGGGAGTTAGTTCGCCATCCATATCCATAATAGGTGGTGGTCTGTGATGTCTAGTCGTATTATTTGACATTTTCTCTAATTTCTTGTAGTATATTCATAAGATTTTTATTTTCTTTTTCTAAATTAACTACCTTTTACGCCATATGTTGAAAAGCACTAACCAGTATTGGTATAAATTCCATATATGATACTCCTTCAAGGATGCTTTTTCCGTCGTCTGCCTTCATTCCACTTTCAGATACAAATTCTGGAAATATTTTTTTAACCTCGTCGGCGATAAATCCGTGGCTCTTTTTTTCTTTTTTCTCGTCTGATTTCCAATAATATGAGCAACAATTAATTTTCATTAATTTCTCACAACATCCCTCACAGTCTAGTGGTTTAATATCTGATTTTAATCTCCTATCTGAACCAGAAGACCGTGTATTTGCTCCCGCATTCAAATAAACATAACCCGTATTGTTTTCACCATTTGATAATGAAGTCGACCAAGCATGTAATAATCCACCTGTATTCATTACCACCGCATAACCTGAAGAATCTCCTGCTTTCATAAATATTTGTGGGTTAGTCGTATTTGATGGTCTTTTTCTTAATGTTAAAAATCCGCTGGATGCTGTCGTCATGCTTGTATCACTCTGAGCATAGATTACACCAGTCCCCCTCGCATAAAAATTTAAGTCCTGACTAGTACTGCTTCCCGTAGCATATATTGAATTATAACCAAAACCAACACCCTGTGTTCCGTTGCTGTGTCTGAATTCAACACCAGCAGAAGATGCTCCAAGATTGGCTGTGACATATAACCCGACTGGTGTAGCATGAGACCCACTTCTTGCTTCTCCTCTTATATCTGCCGTGCTATTAACAACAGATATCCCAGCATTTGCCGTTATTGCCTTTGAAGCAGTAATTCCCGCATTACCAATTCTGAATAATTCATTTGTGGCACCATAGTAAAATATGTGATTATCAGTTGTAGCATTAACATTGTACATCATTGTTTCTAGTTTAATACCAAATCCATTAAAAGCAGTCGTGGAGCCTGTTCCACCATCCCACAAAACTAATTTGTTATTTGTGTTTGTATATCCTGACCTATATATGAAAACACTTTTTCCAGCACCTACTACTATATTGTCGCTTGCTGTTAATGTTGTTGTTGATACACCCGCACTAGCCGTTATTAATCCTTTTGTCCATAAAGTCCCGTTTGCCCATTTAATGACATTAACAATTGCTCATTAGAATTTTCCCACACAAAACCATCCGACGAAGCATTACCACTCCTAAATTTTACAGCAAAGCCTGAAATATCGTTGCCTGCAACCGCAGACCCACCACCTAATGATTTATTCGCCCCTGGCTGAGCCATATAAATACCCCATCCTGAGTTGTCTGTATCCCACAGAAATATACCTTGTCCATTTCCTCCATCTACTTTATTTTGAATAGATAACTTACAACCGCTATCTGCCGTTATTAATCCACTCGCCGTTAGTGTCGTCGTTGATATACCCGCGGTTGAAGTAATTGTCGTTCCCGTTATTGTTCCGCCATTTGTTATATTGTTTGAGTTCATATCCAAAGCACCATAAAACCGCATACCGCCAGCATTGTTAAAACGGACAATGTCAGACGAAGCACTTTTATTATCCAAAAGTTTTGAAATATAAAGTCCCGCCCCTTTTGCATCAAATGCTACATTCGTGAATACATAACCTCGTTGGTTCGCGGTTCCACTTGTAGCAGTATTTAGAGTAAATAAGAAATATTGATAATCTCCTGATGTCTGTGAAAAGAATATATCTCCTCCATTTTGGTTTAATATCCTCGCCCCATTATATGTAATATTTCCGCCATTAGTGATAGTTTGATTATTAAAATCGGCATTGTTCGTTAAAGTTAGATATTTTATCGTAGTGCTCGCCCCGTTGAATGTTTTACTTCCTGTTATGGTTTGGTCTGTTGTTAGTTTTACACAATTGTCATCTAGATATTGTCTATTTACCGCTTCATTTGCATTTTGTGGTGCTCCTAGATTAACAATCCGACTGCTATTACAATCTAAGCCCGTAGCATTAATCCACGAGACAATCGCCCCGTCAATAATGAAACTTATTTTTTTCGCATTTATTTCAAAGTTATAATTTACGCCCGTGCCCATATCAAGGCATCCGATAATTCCTATATTGGCTGTGGAGTTAAAAACCACGAATGTTCCTTTTGTTGTTGCATTAGTTGAATTTCCAGTTATTTCAAGGGCACTGCTAAATGTCTTAATTCCTGCTATGGTTTGGTTTCCAGTTAGTTTCACATTTTGCCCGTCTAATGTATCCACATAACTTTTGTTTGCTCCGTCCGTTGTTGCTGATGGTATGGCTAAGTTTGTTATTTTGTTGTTATTCAAATTGAGTGTAGTGCCAGTTGCGGTTATAATTAAAGTATTACCTGAATATAACTCTTCATACGAACCAGTTATTTGTATCGGATACCAAGTCGCTGTTGCTGTTTTTTGTGCTGCAATCATTCCTATTTTTGTATCGAAGGCTATGCCAATACCATCAAAAGTTGTAGGGTTGGACGAACCACTTACTTCTAAAGTTGATGTAAATTTTTTATTCCCTGCTATGGTTTGGTCTCCTGTTAGTTTAACCACCGAAGTATCAAGGACAGAAACATCCACACCATCAACAAGATTAACATTTGTTATGCTTTGGCTTTTCATATCAATCCCCGCACTCGCATTTATTATACTGCTGAATGTTTTTGTCCCTGCTATTGTTTGGTTTCCTGTTAGTTTAACCACCGAAGTATCAAGAACAGAAACATCAACACCATCAACATTACCAACATTTGTAATCGCAAATCTTCCCATATTTAAACTGCCCGTCATAGCCGTTGTGCCGTCCTTTGCCAGTATATAATACACCATCAACTTCTAAATCCTCGTCTATTATCACAGAGCCGTAATAGTGATATGCCCACGGATTGCCTAAATGATTCATATTTTAATTCTATTATTTTATATCCAATCTTATAATATAAGATATATATATATTTAGTCTTAAAAAAATGAATATATTCGGCCGATCGCAAGAACAGCAGTCAATAGATACCAAGACAATCGCAATCACTGCTACCCGGACATTAACAAGAAACATTCAAAATGCGTATGTTGGCCTTGATCTTAGGTCGTGGATGGAAAGTTCCACATTCACTACTCTTTGCACTGGCTGATATGGTAGCAAAACAATATCTAATTTAGGATATGGTTATTTCATTAAAGTTGCTTTTCGCGGGTCTTTGAATTTGCCCGCCCCGACTGGAATTGGAACTTTTCAGTTCTGGTTTCACATAACGGATGGTACAAATACATACGATTATTACACAGAAGTATTGAATTTTACAACAGCCATTGAGTATAAGTCTTTTGATTGTATGTGGCTAATTCAAAGATTTGGAGTTCAAATGAAAATGATATGGTTAATGACTTGTCCAAATCCCGCGGACACCACCAATAATACAACAATACGAATTGTAGGTAATACGACTAATGAGGTTTTATTGACATACGCAACAGATGCTCCAATAACATTGGAAGTATATTATAAAACGGCATCTGCGGATTATGTATCTTTTAAACCATCATATTTTAATATTGATGTTAATATGAGAGACATAGCACTAACCGCCGCTTACACATGAAACCTGTCATACATATCTTTTAGTGTCGTGAGTTTGCCGTGTTGAGATAAGACATCGCGGAAAAATGTCTTATAATCTAACTTACCATATTTAAGAATAGGGCGTTGGTCTGGTGGTATGTGTGCGTATCTACTCTCGTGCCATTTCTTCATATCCTCCTGTAATATGGTGCGGTCTTCCACTTTCATATACAAGAAGTTGAAAGGGTCTTTTGATACTTTCAAATGTGCAGTTATTATTTCATAGCAACTATATCCGTTCTCGGGCGGATTCCGCTTTGCTTTAATCGGCGTTTTCTTCTCATTTGGTGGTGTGGGTTCCTCTTTCGTTTCTAAAACTGGTAATTCTTTTTTTGCTAATTCTTCTCCTACGTTGGTCTTGATTTCGGTAATACCAGTCTCCTTCAAATCACTTTCTTTAAAAGGCGTAAATTCTTCTGTCGTTTCTGGTTCTTCGTCAAAGAATTTTTTCATCATATCGGAAGAAGGCACTACAACTTCAATATTACCGTCTACGGCGGTAGCATCCGCTGTATCACCCTGCGTATTTTGTTCGGGTCGGTATTTTTCGTAAAATGCAACGATATCAGGTTTAAGTGATTTGCTTGTTGGCAGTTTTATATCACTACTTAAATGAGTCCATTTTTCTATTTGGCTCAGATAATCTTTTTTAGTTGATGACATGTTATATATAAGCACAAAAAAAAATCCGTTTTATATTATTTATTTTCAATATTGAAATTCTTCACTATACTCATCTCCTTCTTCATCAACTCCTGAACCAAAATAAAAATCAAATGTGTCGTCCTTTATGTATTCCCTTATGCTATCTCTGATTGATTGTATATTAATAGAAAACCTGTATTTTCTGTTGTTTTTACCTCCAGATTGTTTTGGTTTATCAACCCCCACATGTTTGAGTTGAGTATAGAAAGCGCCTTTATGATACGTAATTCTACTATCTGAACACCATGATTTATATTTATCACACAGATATTGTGCATCCATCTTAATTTCTCTATTTTCAACTTTTTCAAATTTTGCTTCAATAAATTCAATCATGAATTTAATACCCTTTGGAAGATTGTGCATTTTTTGTTCGGTCTTGTATTGAGTTTTATACGCGGTCATAACATTAATCTCCTCATACTTTCTTATAGCAAAATATTCAAAGGCACATCTCATGAAATCATCATTACTTATTTCGTCAAATATTGGTTTAAAATAATCCTTATCATCAGCATGTGCTCCGCTTAATCTATGTAAGGAATATCGTCTATCACTGCCTTCTATGTATAGTGTGTTTTCATTGTTAGTATAAAACCAATATCTGGAGAAATGTTTTACCTTGTACTGCTTACTCCACTTAGGTTCCACTATCTCATCTTTTTGGTCTATTTGACTTTTAAGACGATCGCTATTTGTAAAGGCTCCTCCTTTCTCTGGGAGTTCTTCAAACACTTTCAATATTTTATTGGAATACGCTACGTTAAACTTTTCCATGTAGCGATTAAAATCTTTAATAACTACATGATTTTGTGTTCCAAGAAGTCGCTCCATAAACTTTGACACAACCCTTTACCAGTCCCCTGAACGGAATAGAATAAATTGCCTATACCGCGGTTCTTATTTGGCATTTGAATCATGTCCGCTACATGGTCTAAGAAGTTATTGTATTCCCCTTCGCCTTCAGTAAAGAAGTCTGTTTTCAAATGTTTATACAAATTGCTTTCCTCAAAGTTGTATTTTGTTGAAACACTATCAAATGGTACATTATCTAACGGGAAGCCCATAAATAAGTTCAATTTATTTGAATACTTATTCGGCACACCCACTCGTTTTAGATACAGGTAAAACATAAAATCATCATACCGTTTTACATTCCGTTTAAATATCTGATTATGGACGAAATCATTTCCAAATTGAGTGTATAACCACTGTTTCGCACTTGGTAATTTCTTCGTTTCTTTACATTCACTGAGTACTTTTATGTATTCGGGGTTGATTACAAAACATTCATAATCTAATGAAGATTTCATTGTTCCCACATCAACCTGTACATAATATTCGGTCCTTTCTCCCGTTTCTTCGTCAATATCAAGGTTCAATGTCATTGCGCATTGTCCACCACCTCTAGTCACGATATTTATAGATTTTAACCATTCATTTAATCTTTCTAGACTTGCTACATTCGGACCACAATCTTTAACATATACATTATCTATATCGCCAAAGTATTTAAGGCTTGGATATTCAAATGTCGCTACATCCTTCGGGATTGTTAAGCAATCAGTCATATCTTTTATTTTAAGGGCCATGTCGATATTTAATGTATCTTTAATGAATTTGGAACATCCAATCAAATCGTATTCCTTTTTTTCCAACATCAACCCGTCAAAACATAGCACACAGGTTTCAGGATTTACAAAATACGAAATCATCGCTTGTAAGATATTATTCTCCATATCGCATAGAAGGGTATTCATGAAACTGGCTTGATGGTTGAAATTATCACCCTTAGCTATTCTCTTTGGTTTAATCCGTTCAAAGTCTTCCAAATAAGTATTTGCAAATTGAGTATGTAAAGTTATCATTTCTTGTTTGAAATTGATCAGGAATTTTGTCTTTTTCGTCAAAGAGTTATAATCTTTATTTCCGCCATTGATAAGTGCCAGATAAATCTGTTTGGCCTTGTCTCTATCTACGGGTACTTCCTTACCTTCTTCAATCGTTGTAAGTTTCGTTAGTGTATTAATAGCCTTGTCTCTATTTTTCACATACGATTTCAAATACTTACACTCAAAATTAAGCTTTTGGCATAAATGTAGCAGAATAACGGGGTGCGCATTAACCATATCAATGTCTACGTAATAATCGCGTGCTATGGTATTGCGTATTCTTCGTGGAATGTTTTGAAGTGATAATGACCCTACAGCACAAAATCTGCCTTTACCCTCATTTTGTCTATAAGTGACAACTATCTTGTCGTTGAGAGAGTTTTGAAGATACTTCTTTAATAGAGTAAAAGGGTCGACTTCGTCATATCGTTCCTTCCATATCAATTGTTTTTTGATATCTTCAAAATTATTAACTATATAGGATAATTTATTTGCATTAAACCGCTCTTCCTTTGTCAAGAATTTCGTGTCCAAGGCATTGTTAACATGGTGGTCCATATTTTTTTGCATTTATTTTTTGTTGAATAATAATTCGTTTGTCCTTATGGATACTATATATAAGTAAATATTTTATCCTTAACATAAAATTAAAATCATTAAGAAAAATTAAATAAAAAAAATCTTTTTGCTTTACATATTTATCAATTTTGGTGTTTTTACTTTCTTAATGAATGTATAGTTCTCGCCTTTTGGATTAGAATTTGTTATAACACGCAACATTAGTATGTAATATTCTTTTGGTATGACTTGGTCATTCGCACTATCTTTTAACACTGTTAGTTGATATCTGCCATATCTATTATTTCTCCACATCGGGTTGTATGTGCCTTTTATATTATCACTTATCTCCTTTGCTATTTTAGTGCTACATTCGTGGTTTCCGTCTGGGATATGAAATATGTAATGTCTTTTATCATTAATATTTATAAATTTCGCAATAATTACTTTAAACTCCGCGCTCCATTTGCTTGCGTCATAATTTTCATAACTATTTTCAATTGCTTCTCTTTTTTTAAGTTCTGCTTCTCTTGTCTTCGTTTCTTCCATATATTCGTCTAGTTTTAATAATCGGCCCCACTCGTTTAGAAAACTATTGACTTGATTTATTTTTGCTTTTACAGTGTCTTGTTCAAGTTCCATCTTAATGGTTTTAATTTCTGTCTTTATGTCGTTTATTCTGGTGGTTTTACTATTATTGGTAATGATATGAGTTTTCCCCTCACCTTTCATTATCTTTGATTCCCTTTTGATCGCTTCACGTGGTGGCTTTTTATCATCACTCCCTCCATATATAATTCTTTCAAGATCTAGATATCTAAGTTCTAAAATCCTTATTTTACACCTATATTTATTGCACATTTCTGTATCATATCCAAACATGGTCCCATGTTCTTTTTTTAGAAGATCAATCTTAGTTTTAATTTCTGGTAGTTCCATTTTGTAATAACATGAATAATGTGCCGATTGTAAACCGTGTACCCCTTCTACGATCACATTTTGACATATCACGCATTGTCGCCTCTCCATATATTCCAACGGTTCTTCACTTTCGCCATTTCTAACTTTATAGAAATGATTGTAAGAACACGCCGCACCCACATAGATTACATAATGGTCCCAGTAATATGGATAAGCCCTTGTAATTTGCTTATTACATAAACATCTGTTTATGTTGTTTAAGTTATCAAACCTCTCGCACATTTCAATGTCTGCTGGTTTCCATAATCCTTTGTCAGGCTGTATTTTGGATAATGTTTGTACTATCCGTGCCTCGGCCGTTGTCTTCGCCATTTGTTTCAACATTTGTTATGTATTGTATATATAAGAATATTATTATCTTTAACATGTTTTCTTTTTCATTTTTTCTTTAATAAAATAGCTTCCCGATTTTCATTATAATATCGTTTGCTCGCATCACGATACACTTGGGGCTTACTCTTCGCATATTTCCTCGCGGATTTTCTATGGGCTTCCTTTCGCTCTTCTTCAGTGAGATATTTTCTTGGCGGTGCCATTTGGTCTTATGTATTATAACAACTATTTCGGCAAAAGGTACATGTACCTTTGGAACCAAATTTCCTACAGCGTAGTAGAGAGGAAACGGAAGAACAAAGGAAATGATGCGAAATCCATTTAATTATATTTATTAATTCATTTAAATTATATTTGAATGAAATGATTAAATATTTTCAAAAAAAGGTCAACTTTATCATCATATAGTATTTCATAAAAAAATCAACTTAAAGTCACATAGACGACGCTATGACAAACTACCGGAAACAACAGGAAACCAGTAATTTAGCTTCCATTTGCTGCTGCAAACGATTCTAAAACAAATTTATTAACAATTTATTGAATAATCATTAAACTTAAACTTGTCACTTGAATTTTTTTTCGAAAAGTGTCACAAAAAATCCAACTTGAAGTCACATAGACAACGCTATGAAAAATACCGGAAATGACAGGAAACCCGTAATTTAGCTTCCATTTGCTGCTGCAAATGTTTCTAAAACAAATTTATTAATAATTTATTGAATAATCATTAAACTTCAACTTAAGATTGAACCTTTTTTTCTTTCAAAAAGTCACAGTTCGTAAATTCAGAAATGAAGTCATCCGGTAATCATTAATATTAACGGGGCAACGTGATTTCCTGATTTTATTTCATTAAGAATGAAGCAAAAAGCTTTCTACAATTAATTAAACATCAACCGCAAGCTAACATCCAACTGAACTTTGACGTGAACCTTCACCTGTACAACAATGTTAACATTAACCGCAAGCTAAAATGATGAAGAATTACCAAAACACATTGGAGAGGACAATCTGGTTGCGGGCACGGGCACGGGCGCGTTCGCTCTCTCGTTCCGCGTCTTGTTGCGCCACCAGCGCATGATACTGAAGAAGTGCCACACTTGGGTCCCTTCGGGACATGTACGCGTCCCCACTGCCGCCGCGATTAGAATCAGTAACATGATGCGTATGGCGACGGAGTGGCAACCCAGGGACTCTTTCGCGCGTCGACGGCGGCGATAGCGAATCTTCCGGCGAGCCCCCATCAAGAAGAAAACGGTCTACGTTCACGACTGGGCGCACTTCGTTAGGTGGGCGAAATGAGACTGGGTCGTTAGGTGGGCGCAGAGAGGCGAGACCGCTGGCAACCGATGTACTCGCCGCCGACAACTTCTCGGCCGCAGCTTTCATGCTTGCAATCCATTCCTGTTGCTGCAGTTCGAGTTTCTTCTCGTTCTCTTTGCGCTGCCTCATATAGGCACGTTCCTCCTCCAAGGCCTGGCTTCGGCGCTTCTTAGCTTCTTCCATATCCTTCTTCATGTAATCGTTCATCAAAGCAAAGAACTTGTCAACCTTCTCATTCGTATGCTGGAGCCCATCCGATGCCGATTGCTGAACTTCCCCAGCCCCCGGGGAGGATTTGCCGGGCGTCTTGGACTTCTTCCCCTTGTTCTTAGGCGGAGGCTTCTAGTACACAGGCAAGTTTGGGCCGCATGTGAAATGAATCAGCAAATATAATAAATTAAATTGACGGTACCGATGCGGGAATGAGGGGGACATCATCGTCTTCCTCAGCAAAATCTCGTCCTCTGGTGGCGACTTACGCTTGCCCTTGCACTTGCGTGGCAGTCGGGGGGGCGGCGATGGAAGCGCATGTACATACAGCGGTGGCAGGGGCTTAAACCACGGAAGGAACACCATATTATCCTTTGTTGTACCCGGTTGCATCGGAGCTAACAAGGGAATGACGGTCGCAACATACTCTTCCTTAGGAATCAAATTAAGGGCGCTGCTCACGACAGGATCGATCTTCTGGTAAGTGATCAAGGTAAGTTGGTAATTGGGGTTCTGGATGGTCCCCCCAGTGACTAACCGACAGATCAACAGCGCATGGTCGTGTCCCTTCTTACTGCCGCGTTTCTTAGGTTCCAAAGCCACTGGTCTGCAACAGGCAAGAAACAACAAGGGCGCTCCCGGGGGGGGGGGGTAGTAGTAAAAGAAAAAGAAAAGAAGAAAGAAATAAAGAATAGATAGATAGATAGATAGATAGATGAATAGATAGATGAATAGATAGATAGATAGATAGATAGATAGATATAGAAAGACATAAAGAATAGATAGATAGATAGATAGATAGATAGATAGATAGGGGGGGGGTAGTAGTAAAAAAAAGAAAAGAAGAAAGAAATAAAGAATAGATAGATAGATAGATAGGGGGGGGTAGTAGTAAAAGAAAAAGAAAAGAAGAAAGAAATAAAGAATAGATAGATAGGTAGATAGATAGATAGATAGATACATAAACAGATAGATAAATAGATAGATAGATAGATAGATAGACAGATAAATAGATAGATAAATAGATAGATAAATAGATAGATAAATAGTAGTAGTGGTAGTGGTAATGGTAATAGTAGTAGTAGTAGTAGTAGTAGTAGTAGTAGTAGTAGTAGTAGTAGTGGTAGTAGTACTAGTAGTAGTAGTAGACCTTGCTATTGTGCAAAGTTCTCCTTCAGGTGCCGGGTCGATGACTTGAACCGGCTGGCGTGCTTGGGCCAAAAAACTTCCCAAATTCGTACAAATGACTTGCTTGAGGAAAACGCCGTACCGGACGAGACCAGTGGCAGTCAAGTACACAAACCTGAGCCTACACGCAAATTATATGTTACAAGCAACAAAAAAAATCTTGCGTTTACCCATCTTGGTATTTTGGTGCCTCATCCTGGCCGGCCGGGATGGAAAACTTGAAAATTGAAAAAACACGCCCGAAACCGTCTTGCACAGGGGGCAACATCTCGTCATGATCATTGGAGTCTCTCTGTTCGGGATCATCACTTGTTTCTTCTTGCTTCTGCTCCTTCTCTTTCCTTTCCTTTTCCTTTTCTTTCTCCTTCAGTTCCTCCTCTTCCTCCTCTTTCTTCGAATTCAAGTCCTCCTCCTCTTGCTTGTTCTTCTCTTGCTCCTCCTCTGGCTTCTCCTTGTCTTCCTCTTCCTCCTCTTTCTTCTTCAAGTCCTCCTCCTCTTGCTTCTTCTTCTCTTCCTCCTCCTCTTTCTTCTTCAAGTCCTCTTCCTCTTTCTTCTTCAAGTCCTCCTCCTCTTTCTTCTTCAATTCCTCCTCCTCTTTCTTCTTCTTCTCTTCCTCCTCCTCTTTCTTCTTCAGTTCCTCCTCCTCTTTCTTCTCTTCCTCCTCTTTCTTCTTTTCTTTCTCCTCCTCCTCTTTCTTCTTCAAGTCCTCCTCCTCTTTCTTCTTCAATTCCTCCTCCTCTTTCTTCTTCACTTCATCCTCCTCTTGCTTCTTCTTCAATTCCTCTTCATCTTTCTTCTTGACTTCCTCCTCTTTCTTCTTCTTCACTTCATCCTCCTCTTTCTTCTTCTTCAATTCCTCCTCCTCTTTCTTCTTCTTCAATTCCTCCTCCTCTTTCTTCTTCAATTCCTCCTCCCTTTTCTTCTTCTTAACTTCCTCCTCTCTCTTCCTTTCTTTCTCCTCTCTCTTCTTTTCCTTTTTTTTCTTTCTCAGCTCTTTTCTCCGTTTCTTTTCTGCTTTCTCCTGTTCTTCGTGAAATCGGTTCACTGCCCCCCGCTTGCGTTTGGCACTGGAAGCCTGTTGCTCAATCCAATCCTTGGCCTTCGCATCGTACTTCCACAGGCAATCTGGGTCAAGGGCGTTGAGCTTTGCCTCAGTAGGGAAATTCCAATACCGTTGTCTCACTTCGTCGGAAACGACAACCTCAGCTACTGGTACGTTGCTTGACACACCGTCGACTTGGAAAAACACCACCCCTTCTGCAGTTCGCCCAAATGCCTCCACACTACTAGCGCTAGCACTACGTGCTGCCTCCTGCATTCCCTTTGAGTTGGATTGTGACGTTGCATGGTTCGACAACCCCCTTTCAAAACCTCCCTTTTTGAACTGAGTCAAAGTTTGCAGTGGCGGAGGCTCTGTCCGCCAAATTTTTTTTTGGCCGGACAGGTAAAAATGGCAGATGCAAAACGTTGGTTGAAGATGAACCAACCTTGGGACGCAGCTGGGGAATGTGGGCAACCAGTTGTAAAAACCTGCAGCAAAAATATCAACATGATAGCATATTCCCACACTGTACACCTTTTTCTTTGGGCGTCTTTTTTTAAGTTTCGTTTTATGTGTGTTTATCTTATGGTTACACTTTGAAAATTCCTTGTGAACCGTGTGTCGGAAAATGAATATGCTGCACTGTTCTTAAAAACCTGCAGCAAAAATATCAACATGATAGCATGTTCCCAAACTGTACACCTTTTTCTTTGGGAGTCTTTTTTTAGTTTCGTTTTATGTGTGTTTATCTTGTGGTTACACTTTGAAAATTCCTTTTTGAACCGTGTGTCGGAAAATGAATATGCTGCACTGTTCTCAAAAACCTGCAGCAAAAATATCAACATGATAGCATGTTCCCAAACTGTACACCTTTTTTTTGGGATTCTTTTTTTAGTTTCGTTTTATGTGTGTTTATCTTGTGGTTACACTTTGAAAATTCCTTTTGAACCACCGTGTGTCGGAAAATGAATATGCTGCACTGTTCTTACTCTTCTTAGGTACTGGTACGTTGCTTGACATGGCTAAGGAAGAGGTGCAGGGCTGGTTAGCAGCCCTGGCCTCAGACGACGAAGAAGGCACACACACTTCTACTTTAACTGCACAAACCGTTGGGGTTCCGAGCCGTGTGTATGGTGATTGGGCGACCTTGCTGGGCACCGGTGTTGAAGAGGAAAACTGCGAGGGCAGTCTGAGAACAACCGAGACGCCTAGGCAATCACCCAAGGAAGAGAGCTGTATGACTGAGACCGAGAATGTAACAGACGACTGCAACTGGGATGGCTTTCACGAGTCTCTTCTGGTTTTCTTTCTTTCTTTTCTCTTTCCTGCTTGCTTGCTTTCTTGTTTTCTTACTTTCTATCTTTCCTTACTCACTCTTCCCTTTTGTGAATTATGTGTCAGGAAGAGCGCAAGGCAACTCCCAGAGGGCAGCATGACTGGCAGTTGAGCAATGAGCCTCTGTATAAGGTCCTTGGTTTGCCTGTGTCCCATGTTGCGCGTGCACGCAAAGACCCTTTGCGTTCATACATATATGTTAAGCGCAGGAAAGGACAGCCCAAACAGGTGAGGCCAGGCTCGCGCAAGCAGCTGCTTGGCATGTGTTTCAGAGAGCTTGTGCATGAGATAAAATCTGTATGTTGCAAGCAATTGAAATGTCATGCATGGGTGAGTCCTGTTCATGCTGTGTTGTCTCGTTCTGATACGGTTGCTATGTCTCGAGCACAGCTAAAGGCTTGGTTGGTTGGGCAGCTGCAGAGCATGTCAGGCCCCAATTTCACAACAAAATTCCGGTACAGAGGGGTTGTTGTGTGCAAAACCATGTGGATGAGAATTCACGGTGTGGGGGGTAAAATCATGCGGAGGGCGAGGTTTCTTTTTGTGCAAAACATGAGGTTTGACACCGGTGCCTTTGTTGACCAAACCGACCAGCAAGATGTAATTTATGTCATGCTCGTCCAATTCTTTGTGGTTGACTGCGAGACTACAGCGGATGGCATATGGCATCTGCAGGACATACAAAATTTTCCTGTCCTTTTAGCTCATGTCCGGAATGGTTGGGCTGCTGCTGTGACTGGCATGGTGCGTGGGGCACATTGCAAGCCTAATTTACCCCCGGGTGAAGGTTTAATTAGGTTAGTTTGCGCCGCGATTTCCAGCAGGTTAAGTGGGTCCGTGATGGCAATTACGCTATTTGTGCGGTTTGTGCTGATCTAGCAGCTCAGCAGAAGGAGGGTTTCAACTCTGAGGCTCTGGCACTTGAGTGGCGCCAGAAATCCCAAGTCCACAACAAAGTTCAGCGAGCCAACCGGATTGGCTCCATGAACTCGGAGTACACAGCGTAACCCTCTCTCTCTCTCTCTCTCTCTATTATTTCTCATTATTATTATTATTTTTATTCTCATTATTATTACCGGGGGCGCGTTTCTCTTCCGCCTCGTCCTCGGACGTGGACGCGGAGCTGTCGCCCCTGGCGGGCTTCGCCTTCTTCTTGGGCTTGGCGCCTTCTTCGGTCTTTCTTTTCTTGGCACTTCTGTCTTCTTCCGCTTTCTCTGGCTTCTTCTTGCTCTTCTTCTTGCTCTTCTTCTTGTTGCTCTTCTGGTGGCTCTTCTTGTTGCTCTTCTGGCCATCCGCGCCGGCTTCGCGGCGCCCGCGTTTCTTGGACACTGCTTCGTCCCCGCTCTTCTCCTCCTCCTCTTCCTCCTCGTCGTCGTCCGCGATAAACGACCCGTCGTCGTCGCTCTCTTGTGAGTCCTCCCCGCTGTCCAGCGACTCCTCCGAGTCGCTGCTCTCGTCGCTCCCGCCGGCCGCTTCCGAGTCCAAGTAATTGCTCATGGTTTGGGGTTGTGTACCGTCTACGAGATGCAAAATATAGGCACACAGGCACACAGCAAAAAAAGTTAGGCACCAACGAGAAGCACGACGGCTGAGCGCGCACGGGGAAGGGGAGGGGAAAGGGGGGGGGGGGGGAGTGTGTGTGCGTGCGTGGGGATGGGGTGGGAAAGGAGAGAGGGGGGGGGGGGGGGGGAGAGGCGTGGCACGCACTGCAAAGTGTCGATTCTGGAGACCGTGCGTGTCTCTCTCTTTGTTTCGCCCTTGCGCCTTCTCAGTTTGGGTAGGTGGGGGGGGGGGGCCGCTGGGTGGACGTTAACAGGGGGGGGGGGCCGGCTTGCGCTGTGCTACTTTCGTACGTGCAGGCCCCCCCCCCTCCTTTTTCTCTCTCTGCTCTTCTCGGGCAAAGGGTGGGGGGCCGCCGGAAAGCGGGGGGGCAAGGGTGAGGGGCGGGACAGGGAAGAAGGAACATGTCGGGGCAAAAGTCTTAGGGGGGGGGGGGGAGGGAGGGATGGGGAGAGGCTCAGAAAAAACAAAGCTGCTCGACGGGCAGAGGATTTCTTTATCTTTCACCGGACTCCCATCATAGAGGAGGAGGGGGGGGGGGGGCAGGCCACTTCCCCCCCCCTTTTGGTGTCGTGGGAAGGTAGGAACGGGGGGGGGGGGGGGGAGAAAGGGGCAAGGGACGAGGGGAGAGGGGCGGGGCGCGCAAGAAAAAGCCCAAACCGCAAACAAAACCGCCGCTTCGGGCAGAGATCGAGTGTGCGTTTTGCAAGGGGCAGGGTGCCCCCGCCTGCTCGTGAGCGTGTCCGCGCTGGTCTCTCCGGCTTCGGATGCCGTGGGTAAGAATCGTGTTCATCAAAGAAAAAAACTAATTTAATGAAAACCAAAGAAATTCTTTTTTTATAGTCTCCTGCCGAACCCTTTGAAGACAATCGCCTATTGTCAGTGCAGCCAGCGCACTGCCACTGTCTGACGCACGGAAATCTAGCGTGCGCCTGCAACACACACACAGAAGGCATGGTGGGTTCGCAAAATGCTGTTGATACGAAAAAAAAGCAGTAACAGGCCTTTGGATAAAAATGAGAATGAACATAATCCAAAAACTTACCTCTTGAACATCCTGGTTATTCTGGTTCTTTATCGTTTTTATCCAAAGGGTACTTTTCCGCACGTTCCTGACTGTCGGCCGACAGTCGGGACCTCTTGGAAGAAGACCCCTGCGCCTGCCGCTCCTCTCGCGTTCGCTTTTGTGCTTCCTTGTACTTCTTTTTTAAAGCCTTCCAGTCCTTGATGCCAGCAATCTGGCAGACGCGCCTGCGCTCCGCCTTGCTATTCGCCTCTAACATTTTTTCGATCGCGCGCCTGACCTCTTCTGTGTTCTCCTGCGCCGCTGCCAAGGTCAAAACCCTTTCCTGCCACTCCTTGACGCTCTCGCTGAGGCTGCCACTGGGTTCCAATTCCGAACCGACAAGCTTAGGCGGAGTAGAGTCGTCGTCGCCTTCCTCCGCGTAATCGTCCTTTCTCACCAGCTTCATGTTGCGGATGCCCTGTAGCTTGCCACGCACGCGTTTCTCGTTGTAATGTTTGCCGCAGTTCTCCTTGCTAGGCTTCATCCAGCACATCGTATCGGAGCAACCAAATTTAGGCCCGCAATCTTGGCCAGGCATGTCCTTGTGTGTACTACAATACTTGCAGAAGTTGCATTTCTTTTCGCCTCTGAACACCTCGTATCCCTGCCTGCGCAACGCGGTGTCCCCGATGTCGTCGAACTTGACGAAGAACGAGCGCTGGTCATCTTTCAAGAACTTGACAAAGGCCGCCTCCAACTTGTCCCACGGAGTGAAGTAGCCAGTCTTTTTTCGCACGCGCCACTCGGTGCTACCTTCGTTGAGGAACTTGCTCAACAGGTTCGTCTGGCTCTGGATATCCCTTTTGTTTTTGCACAGTTCCTCGGGCGCGACGTGCAGCCAAAAATCACAGCGACTCTTCTGCTCCACCAGGGACCTATAACGCTTGACGCATCGCAGAAGGATGTACGGCAGCTCCTTCTCGATGATGTCTTCCGCTAGCCGAGGCTTCTTCTCTTTCACTTCTGTGCGAAAGAAGAAAACATGAAGTCTGTCACCTATCTGCCCTTGGTTGTCCTTGTAATTCAACACATGGTTGGAGGCCCAGGCCTGGGGCACTGTCCAGACGTGGTCTGTTATCCCCGTCAGGTACTTGCGTTCGACTGGCACCATCTCACCGGAGACCATGCGTTGCAGCAGGGACTGGTCCAGCGCCTTCTCGAAGCCGATCGGCATATCGTCCACCACCAAGAGCTCCTTCAGGTACACCCCCTGCATGCCGAACTTGCCTTCGGATGACATCGCCAGAGCGCCAATCTTGTGGCTAGGCTTCATGGCCCTCAGCACCTTGATAATCGTCCCCTTGTCTGTACGGCTATCACCAACCATGTACAGGAAGCCCTGCCAGTCGTCATAGGCACAGACGGGGTACTGTACGCGGCCCAGGCTCACTTCCAGAAACTCCGCCATCTCCTCAGAAAGCTGGTACCGCAGCAGACCGGCCCACAGCGGGGTCAGCCACTCGTCAGTGTGATTCACCGACTCTTGTAGCTTGGCGATGTCCACTTCCACGTCTTAGAAATGATCGGTAAAGGGCGGCTTCTTGCCCGCTTCTGCCAGTTGCTCCCACGTGTAAAGGTTCAGCTCCTTGATGTCGAAGGTGCAGTTCCTGAAGCTTATCCAGTTGGACTGGTCCTTGCACAGGACAGGAAAACGAGGGTGGTTGCCAGTCTCGTACCATTTCTCGAGAGACGACAGACGAGTCATCCGCTCGGTGTAGTAGACAGAGGTAGCCAGGGCAGTGTTTACGTAGTCGGCGAAGCTTGCATTGATCTTCGTGTAGACGCCTGGAATTGAGTCATGTGGCCTCAGGACCGCGCCATCGAAGCGCACGTGCTTGTGTTTGTTGCCGTACAGGACGAGCTCGTGCATGCAGCGTTCCAAGTTGGTAGAGATCAGGCGCAACCGATTGAAGTTGTCCAATGCTGCCAACATTGGGTTTGCCCAATGGCATCGTAGTAACCAACGATCGGCCCCTCCTCCCCTCTCCCTCTTCCCCCTCTCTCTCTCATATTGGTGACCATATTCACACTCACGTGAAATGACTTTGCTATCTGTCGTCGTATACAAACAGAAAGTTGCGTGTGTATGTGTGTGTGTGTTACTCCGTGCGTGTTTCTTGGGCTGAACGTGTACACAGAGAATTGTGTGTGTGTGTGTTTCTTTTGCTGAACGTGTACACCAAGAGTTGTGTGTGTATGTGACTGGTTTGTGTATGTGTGTGTGGAGGTGTGTGTAATGTATCCATGCGTTATGTGTATCTGCAGAGAGTTATGCGATCTCCCCTTTCTATTTTTCTATCTGTCCATCTATCTTCATATACATCTCTTTCTTTTCCTGCACTCCTGCTGTTATTTCTAGTTGTGTGCGCGAGTTTTACTGTCCAACGACAGTAAAA